>JAQFXU010000215.1:0-71902 GCA_034693705.1 Spatulosminthurus flaviceps | reverse complement strand
CCTGTTCTAACAAATATCTCAATTCTCGCTGTTTACGAGAAGGGGGCCTAAAACTGTCTCGTGTACGATTAACGAGAAATACCAACCCTGTGTATAAATAAGCTGCATAAATTGAAGAAAGAAATTTTTTAAATGAATACTCTAGAGACTCATTGACAGCTACTGGGAAGAATATCTGCTTGCAAATAATGCGGATTTGAAAATAAAGCTACCCTCAACAAATGAGATCGTCGAATGGATAAGCCAAGCATATGAAACCATGGGGCTGGATGTTCATAAGGTCGTGCAAAATTTCCTTCAATGAATTCGAAGAGTATTTAATTAACGAAGTCGTAAAATAAATTGCGACTCATAGTTGTGCTTAGCGAATCGTGGAAAGCGTTAAGCACAGTTATTTAAACATTTATATGGAGATTTCTTGGCAACGCGTAACGTGGTATAATTAATGTAAAGGATTATAATTACTTTTCCAGACAAGAATAAAGGATTCGTTCAAGAAAGTTGGCCTCTTACCTGAAGGTCATTGATGGTCGTGGAAATTAAGGTATAGCCAGAGTTGTGCTTACATGGTATTCGTTGACCTTCAGCTAAGTATTTAAGTACTTTTCCTTAGTGTAAGACTCACAATATCTCGCATGTTGTTTGGATCATTTTCGCTTACTTAATGTGAAATATATTAAGCGAGTATAGTAATTAAATTCCTCCGGAGACACGTTAGCATTTCAACTTAGCTTTTTAGCTACTGAATATGTAAATAATTTTTTATGGAATTACTACAATTGCAAAGCTTACCGGCAGAACTTTCCTGAGTCTATGATTGTAAGAGCTATCGAAATAATGGGACTTCTGGAGAAATTATCTCCCTCAAATTCAGAAGACGAATTTTTCAATAATAGTTCTAGTTGCCAAAAAATAATAATTCGGATTTTAAAACACTTGTCAGGCTAACATGGGAAAAATGTTCACCTACTGTTCCTACTTGTGGATTTTATCATGTCTCACACAAACACTCTGGGTAAGGCTTTCGTGATGTTAGTAATTAATTTATGAAGTGAATCGTTTTATTATTAGGCATTTTTGTATTTCCTTCCTGCATTACAAGACTGCAGCTACCTACGAACAAGTTCGTTTGACAATGTATTGGGTTGTGCACGAATCTTCCATGGAACTAGGGTCAGAAACTGAGCTTAAAACTTGTGGTGGGAAAGTTCTGGCCAATGTCAGCCATCAATTTGCTGAAAAAATTAGACTGGAAGGGTCAGGGATATTGCGAAATGGGAGGTAATCTGCAAATAAATTATGAAAACGTAGCTTTTGCTATCCACATATCCTGCTTTCTAAACAGTTCGTATGATTTTATACATACAGGGTTTTAAATCTCAGCAATTGCAAATGTAAGGGGGTGGAATTCAACTGTTTCCAGGAAGTCAGAGCACCACTTGGGAGTTTTGACAATGTGCTGGTGCCGTATATTTCTATTGGTAATAACGGATTTTTAGAGAAAATAGATGAAATTTTCAATACCTGTGGAAATTTGCCCAAGTAAATCGCGTTCTTAATTTGCAGCAACAAATGGGACGAGTTTTGGAAAATTAGCTTACATTCCAGAAATGGATGGATGGGTGATGCCAAATGGTATGGACCAGGAATTTAACACAACATTTCACTTATTATTAATTAGTATTTCGTCGGGTAAATTCCAAAAGGGTCTATAATTTTGTTTTCCCCATAACGTTACGAAAATTATAGCCCCTTTTGGAATTTACCCGACGATTTGCTGACTTTATTAGGGTATAAAAATGGCAATTAGATTTATTAGTCTTCGTGAGTTACATAAAAACTGTCACCCAAGTATGTAACAAGATTTGTTATTTAGGCTTGAAGCACAACGGATGTCTACGAGTCGACGACCACTGCCCTTCGTGCTCCAACAACCATGTGGATTTTTTCGTGTGGAATCAAACCAACTACCAGAATTTAATACGTCGGTATCCAATCTCCAGAGTGCACTTAAGTTATCAGCGGCATTGCCAATTATTAAGTTGGAGCCACGAGTTCAAAAAGCTTTTGCCCCAGTACTTGAGCGGGCACCAAAGTATGATTTAGTACGTAACTATTATTGTTAAACATGTCATTTACTTCCTATTTATTCCTCTTTAAGCCTTCCCTGGGAGTGTGTACTCAACATAAGTGCACTCAGGCTGTGCTATAGAGTTAGTATGCTACTTAAATAAAATAAACAAAAATTTTATATTCCTCCTTGACCAGCTTGTTTGGGTGTTTTGTAGGATATTACAAAGTTGATTTGTAACTTCATACTTGTGAATTTTATTTATATGTTTTCAGTACGACGTTGTTGACTACCAATTATTAACAATAATTTCTGCCTCACACTGAAACACTTTAATTATTATTAATACGCTCGATACTCGGTATATAGCTAAATCTTATCAAAGTAGTAGGGAGCAAACCAACATTTTGTACAATACTGTTCTCCCCGATGAAGAATTAACCTGCGTGGTTTCGCCATCCATACCTCTCTGGAAAGAATCGTCCACTGCCAGCCATGAAGTCGCAAAAGCATGCAAATAGTATCCGAAGTCTTCAATTTCGTGACAACCTTATTTAAAGTATTCCTTCTGATGGGGGAAAAGCAAACAAATTTTAGATTGGGATGCTGTAAAATTCCCACGAGGGTGTCCTCAGCAATAGTTTCATCCCGTTTTGCATTTTGGACGTAACACCAGGAAAGGTTCAGGCTCTCGAGGCACTTTCTGTCTACCATGAGTAAAAAGACGTCTGCAATGCTAATAACAAACCTCTCCACACTTAGTTTCGTTATACTTCTCGGGAGCTTGTCCATATTCATGAAATGAGATATCTGACTTGGTGAGTCAATAAAGCCCACTCGTTTTAGCCGTAACGATGTTAGTAAAGGACAAATAGAAAACATTTCCATATCCACCGTATCCTCCGAAGCCTTAAGAGTTAGCTCGACTTCGATAAGTTTTCTATTGTTCTTCAGAATTTTTTTCAAAAATTTCATTTCAATCCCAACCTGTGTTTCAATCTTGAGAACTTGAAGATATTTTTGACTCTCTAGTAATTTCGAGAAGTAATTACAAATTCCAGATTTTGTCGTGCAACTGGAAACTGAGGGTATTGCTAAAGAACAATGCGTCAATTTAACTTTTGGAATAAACGATAAATTGATTTCTCCATGAACATACAGTTGATCATCTAATGGTACATAATGGTAAGGTGCATGTTGTTCGGTAGTGAAGCCTGGAAGCGTCTCTAATTCATAGCCAGTGTGAAAAACCACGTCAACTTTCCGGATACTTTGATGTTGCCTGCCTATAAACATCAGAATCGGGGCTAGAAATGCACAGGCAAAGTGCCTGCCAATATTTAGCATTTGGAAAGTAAAAGTTTCTAGTTTTGTGTAAGGATTCATCAGAATTTGGTCCAAGTTGAAACGAAGCTGTTTAGGATTAAATGATTTGTATCTTATCAAATGAAGTCTATCCAAATGTAGATTTAGGTGAAGCAAATTGGGAAAATATTCCAGAGGATGATAGTACGACCACTTTTGGAATAATCCCACGAAAACAAGAGGTTCCAGTAAAATCGTCAAACTTTCAATATTTCGCCAGCAGTCCATCATTTTGAGGAAATTTTTTGAGCTTATTTTCTTTAAAATTCGGACGCTTTTGGGTTCAGGGATCCTCATAAAATGCTTATGCTTTAAGTGACTCGTTAGGTCTGCAATATCATAATGGTTCATTTCAAATGGGAGGGGCCTCTTGATCCTCAATTTGTAGCGCAATACTTTCTCTGAAGTGAGAACGCTTTGGAAGGCAAAGAAAAAGTCAATTTGCGTGCACCAAGCTTTGCAAACCGACCGGCAGCGGAGAATTTGTTCATGAGGCAAGAGGGAGAATATTAAAAAATTCACCTATACACAATAAAAACGTTCCTGATTTTGAGCCAAATTGATACGTTGCTTATGAAAGATGAAATTTTGATTTCTAGAACCTCATAAGGGTAGCATGAAAATTTAGCTTGTCCATTTGTAACAGTACTTATAATATCGCCTCGATCACAGCATGAAGCAGGTTCACCTTGCTTGTTCACATTGAATGAAATCACACCACGCTGGGGAAAATTTATACAAGATGTCATGCTGCTTGTAGTCTCAGTCTCGGTTGTGGCATCAATGTGAGAAAACGTTGTGCAATCTTAGAAAAATTAGAGCAGTCACCGAATGTTAACAATTTTGAACCTTTTTAGCCTGTGCTTAGAAGTACGTACCCGGGCTACAGAATTAAAAAAACATGAATAGAGAGAGAGCGTATAAGTTTTAAATATTTACCGAGCAACACATATTCTGCAACTGTGCATTCACTCTTCTTGTGATGACTTAACAAGTTAATCATTTTTCGACTTTTGCCCGCGATTTTAAGGTACGAAACGTTGTCTAATTCATTTGGATCCATGCTCTCTTCCTCCATTTGGTCACCTGTCTTGTTAGGTATCATCATTAGATTTAACGGCACAACGGCCGACTTAAAATTTCCATCTTGCGAATTCATGTAACTTTGATGGTTGATCCGGAAGTCTAGACTTCTGGATATCCCTAGCTATAGATGTTTCTTGTTTCAGCCAACATCTGTATCATGTGTCCTGAGGAGCTGCAGATTTACTAAATGACTAAACGTAATTAGATTCATTCCCAGAAATTTTATGTGTTTATATACTCCATAATCATTTTCTAAAATTTAGAGGAACTCTAATAATTCATATTTTTATTTATTTCCTCCCTTTTGTATATCTACATTGGAGTCCATGGTTGAAAAACCGCTATTTCCAATTTCCAAGTAGTATTATTCTTACTATTCATGGCTAATATTAATGCCGATATTGCCGAATGTATAGATTTTACTACCGGACAATGAGCTGAGCAGCTTAAAAATACGTTTACATAATATATTATAAATTATAATGATGAGGAGTGAGTAGTCTATCAGCAGCGAAATTATTTTGGCTAGTTTCTTAATAAGTTGTTGTTGTAATGAGTATTATTATACCAGAACATTCCACTGATAATATTAAGTGCTGACAAGATTGTATTGATAGTCCTTTACTAAAATTTAATGCAAAATCTCTACAATTTTAAAGACGCTTAATATTATAATATTATATTATTGTTATCTCTGACTTGCAGATGATACAATCAATTTTTAAGTTTAGAAACTTTTTTAACTAAAGAAAATAATATATTTAACTGTTGAGAAAAAAGCAAGCTAATTCTATTAAATTTTATTTTGCGCTGGCTACCGATGACCGAACCCTTCAACATTTTGGAATAACTTCGAGCGCGAGCTCTGAACCATATGAAATCAGCCTGATTTCAGAGAGGAATTAAGGGCTAAAAGTCAATAATAATTATTTAGGAAACTATGCTGAATGCTGCCCTCAAACTATTCCTTAAGAGAGGATTAATATAATTTCAATTAATATTTTAAACATTTTTAGGCTGCACTATTGCTCCATGGTTACAATTTAAAAGGCTGATGCACATATCTATAAATCTATATATATACTATCTTTGAGCGATTTTAAATACAAGAACAAAAATCAAATGTGCGTGCAAAATCAGCACAGATGATATGCATATTTGAAATCCACACTTGCTGTTTCTTAGATGGGAGGAAGGGTTACAAGTTGTAACTTACAACCATGAGTAGGAACACATTGATTTACTAATTGCCTGAACATTTAATTTCAGTTCAGTGAATCTTAAGAAATATGTATCGATTATATTTGAGAGTTGTACTTGGGAGTGCTATTTAATTTGCTTACAATTTCCTACGAATTCACTCATGGAGATTGGAGATCAATGCACATCTGTTTATAAACAAACTTGGCGGTTTCCAAAAGACAAACATTGTGTGGACGAAGTTACACACAATTTTGATTCGTTTTAATTAGAAAAGTAGCATTAGCATTCCTGTTATGAAAACTTTTGTTGCTTAAAACATTGGATATGAAAGCATAAGAGACAATCTATGATCAGCTAGAGTGAATGCACATCTAGTTTGCTGGATTTAATGTAATTGGGTGTTTTCATTATATCTGCAGTAGGTGCACAAGATTCTGTATGATTTTATCAAAAAATGTTGCTAATACACAACCGAAATCATTAGCTTGACTTTGATTGGTAATTTCCACCCATTCGTCTGATTCACTGCTGTGGGCTAATTTATACAATAACTTAATTAAAAAGCAGCACTGGGATGTTTACTTACAGAAAATTTATTCCACCTATCTGCAGACAATAACATTAATCGAAATGTCTGCTAACGCAGATAAAATTTCCTTTTTTCGAATTTCTCTATACTATGCACGCACCAGCATATTATTCATTGCATAAACAATTTGATTGAGGGGAAAGTCCAGAAGAATAATAGATGTTGTACAGTGTAGGTACGTATGTACATCGAACTTAAAACGAAATATAAGAAAAACTTTGACACGTATTCGTTACGGTTCTCTGTTGTTACTTGGACAGTTACGGTGCCCGTCGCTTTGTAGACGATTTAAAAAAAACATTTACAAACATTTTCTAGAATGAACCGTATTTCAGTACAGTCAATATGGGTAATTCTGTTGGGCCTATCAGCTTTTGTTTTAGCAGCCACTTTGCCCACCACCATCACACCTGACGACGAAACATCAACGATAGAAGACTTCGATCTCAAGAAAAATTGCACGGAAATGTATAACAAATGTATTGGTAAGTCAATACTTAAGTTTCCAGTTCTGTTCTAAATCAGCCAATTATTCTAGCACACGCTCAGCATAAAAATAATTTTAATTTATTGTCTGAACAGCGGATATTGACCAAGGTGAAGACTACGTAGAGGTTTGCAACAGTACTCTCAACTGTATTACTGGGTACTTTGATTGCAGAGGCATCCCATACGTTGATGATGTTAGGCTTGTAAGAACTGCTTCATTGCCGACGACGGGAAGCACTTTGGTGTGAAGATAATTTCCTTTGACTCCTTAAAATTTAAGAATTTTTACCTGTGTTTGTGATCTGTGTAGGCGTAGGCTAGCGTACAACTTTCAGGATGAATTCATTTCAGAAATTATTATTTTTTGCAATCCAGATATCACTCACTCAAGTACACAGCTAAGGGAGATAAAATTTGTTTAATTTAATTGATCAAACGGAGGTCGTTTAAATATAATATACAGGGGATACGCAAGAGTTTTGAATTTCTCAGTTTTATGCAATAATTTACTTTTTATTTATTAATTATTCATTCATACTACTTCGAACTATAAATCGTCTCACTGCTTCGAATAATTACATATGCTTTAAACGCTTACATCACTGAGGAATAAAATACAATTCAAAGAAGCGGAGGGATGTACGGCATAATTCTTTTTACTACATCAGTACAGAAGCTTCTGACTCGCGAAAATGCTTCACCCGTTTTAACTGCACTGGTCAAAACGACACATTATCATTTCATCCTTGAGCATATCTATGTTTTTTAAGCATCCGTTTGTACAAGGATTTCACAAATACGCGAAGGTATTAACATTAAGTTGAAAAAATTTTGGAAGAAATTCTGATTAGACGATAAAAAAATTTCGCCTAATTTATTACGCATCTAGACGAATATAGGTTTCAACATATTTTCCTCGTATTTTTTTCCAGGTATTTTCTTAAGCAGTGTCCTGAAATCTTGATAACATAAATTGCAGCTAATAGGATCAATAGATATTATAGACTTGTCGTTGCTGTTTAAACTTCAGCTGTCTACGGGTTATCTTCCCACACGTCACCGTATATATTTTTAGATTTCCGAATCGGCTGGGTCTCACGAGGAGCTATTGGAGCTACTGGAGGTGTTGGCCTTCTGGACTGTCTGCTCACAAAAATATTACTTTATCAACTGATTTGTCAATTAAATAATACAAGCACAAAATCACATGAACTAAATTGCAGCTTACTCCATTGACAAGGGTGGCCCCGGTGGAGGCTGATTCCTGTGAGTTTCGTACTCAATCCGATTTTGTCTTCGTAAATCATCATATGTTGTGTAGTGTTGTTGCGGCCGCGCTGACGGTAAGTTATCATCATTAAGCATTTGCTCGTCAACAGGCTTTCCAATATCAATATTCGAATAGAATGTATCAGACTCGTTGTCAAATGCATTCATAGCTCTTGTATCGGATATATCAGAACTTGTTGTTCCTGGACTAGCCTGAGATTCAGCTGGTGAACCACTCACTATACTGGTAGGAAAGGACTCAGAATCCATTTCCAACGACAGACTGCAAGTTCAAAATACAAACGGACCTCAAATAAAACTTCAGGAAAAATGCAACTCCTTGACTTTCGGACTAGACTAAATCACTACCAAACTCTAATAATAAATACTTACGCTTCTTGAAATCCCAAACCACCACGTTGTCTTCGCAAAAGGTCTGCAAGTTGACTATTTGGAAGCTGCATAATTTTCTCAGCACAAGTTCGCTGGTAAGACACTTTTCCAATGAAATAACCCACCAAAGCCGCGCCAAACATTTTTGGACCTGCACCCCATCTAGGGTTCGGGGACAAGATACCTACGAAAATAATTGTAAAACAGAGATTCACTTAATCATGTCTTTCCGGGAATTATGGCTACTTCTCCTCTCAATCTCTTACAAGTCAACATTATATTTATATTGTTGACACCACCTGACCTATGGTTTTAATATTTTAAAAAATCCCTACCTTTCTATGAACGCCCTTTTCGCATATGGTTTATTCGTAGGTAGATATAGCCTTTGGTATCGAAAAACATACATGTTTAATTACCACGTTTGTGTATATTGTTTATGAAATAGTGTTGCAGCAAATAATGTATTAAGGTGTGTTTATAGTCGGCCGTTTTTCCGTTTTTACTTGATGATTCGTGCAGTTTCGTGTAAAAACCGCGTTTATAGTCCGTTTGAGGTTAAGGTAAGATAACTTATATACAAAAAGATATTTCGAAAATGAAAAATTTGAAGGATAGAATCTTGAGTAAAACTTTTCGTGAACTCTAAACATACCTTTAAGATTTAAAAATGCTCGGAGACGAAGAAAATTGCAATAGTCCCCGAGGGTGTCTTCACAACTTTCAAACAAATTCGGAAAATGGGGTACCATTGCTGCTATATATTTAAGTCTAATCTCTGCTTCGAAAAGAACTGTACGCTCCAATTCATGGAGCTACATGTGAAGAAGGTAACGAACAAGCGGTGGGAAGGTAAAAAGAGAACGATATCTCAAATTACTAACCCCCACTACCCCGGGATTTCAAAACACGAATACACGATAATATGTGACGTGAAAAGCAAAAGCATTCTCATGTGGTCATAGATACCGTCTCCTTTAAGAGGTATATCTTTTTTAGAATTTGGTAGCACAAATTGTTTGTAAAAGTAATAGGAGTTGCCAATAACTCTTTTCTTTGTAAGCGGGTAAAATTTTTCCTAGGATAATTTAATCAAACAATTGGATACATGATATTGCCAGTTATTAGAAACCTATTAAAACCGGTCCCTATACGGCATTGCATTGGGCAGGCTGAATCTGCATTCTTCAAATTCAAATAATTTTTAATAAAATCCTATATCAGAAGATGTGCCATTTACAGGAAGACCGTGTCTTCCTCATCGCAAACATTACATTTGTAATTTGTAATTACAAAATTTTCTTAAATTTCGCATACTTTTGAGCTTTCATGGTTTTTTCGTTATTTGACATCATATACGAGCAAGCTGAATATCCACTCAGACAGTTTTACGTAGATCCAGATTCGGCTTATGTGTAACTGTCACATTGCAAATAAAATATACGAAAAATAAAAACTTGTAAAATTCCCAAAAATAGCAAGTATTTCAATTCTTTTATATTTGAAAAACAATCTGGAAGCCTACACAACCTTTAGCTGGCCCTTATTTTTATGTAGATTCCGAATCTGGACACTGCTAGACATGTATAAAAAAACAAGCGAAAAAAAATTCCAGAAATACACACATACATTGTTTTTTTGCCAAGGCTTCAAACTGCAAGAATCAAATAAGATTCATGGGTTCGTCAGCACAACTAAAATTTTGTATATTTTTTCGCCCCGAACTGATAAATATAGTTTTCCGGTTGTTCGAGAATCTGCAAAATTCGCGAATTGCAACCTTGGTTAATTAAAATTATCATAACTACCAAATGGATACAACACAGATCAAAATACATAGCTCCACAAGATTCCTCATTTAATTGTTAATAGTACAAAAAAGGTACTACAGTGTAGTTACATTAAACTTCGTCGCAAAAAGTATAAATAAAGGCTGGCCAACATTTTTCGAAAAATCTCCATAATTTTCTTAGAACTTCCAAACTACTCAACCAATCACCCTCAAAATCAATAAGCATAAGCTCAGTCAATAATATGTGTGCCAAATTTCATGAAGATGGGTCGATATTTAGTGGCCACTGGCATGGTTTTAAAATCTGACACACACCGCAGCACAACCGACATCACACGGACACCTCTTCATAAGGGGAAGCTTCGCTCCCCTTCCATCCACTTCCCAGTCAATCTATGGTTGCATATTTGAAATATTTGGATGCTCACAAAAACCGTAATAATGTGCCTTAATTAAACTCGTTTACGTTTTTGCTAATTTATTCTTGAAGTTATCTCTTTACCAAATTTATCATATTTAACCACTTCCCATACCTGATTTAATACCACCATATACAACTGACGCCAACATCCCTCCTATAGGAACACTCCTGTACCAAAAACTTTCTCGGTTGCATTCTCTGATGACCCTTCGCTCTTCAGGGGAGAATTTATATCTCTGTAATCATAGAATTTAATAACCATTTAAAACATCCAATTCCGGTTCTGCCTACAAATACCTCTTAAATATCGGATGCACATACAAAGACTCGTGGTCGTGGTTGCGACTCGCCCATGTCAGCAAAAAACCAAAATCACTTTTTCAAAGGGTTGTGGTAAGGGAATATTATTTCTAAAAATCGCATTCAACAAAACCACAGGACAAAATTCCAAACCAACTTCCTAACAGTTAATTTAAAAATTTTAATGACTCTTAATTATTTTCAGCTAACTGTTGTATAAATCTCGAAAAATTATAAAAATTCGATGTCGCAAGATAATCAATAATAATTTTTGTTAAAAGTAAGTTACGACGGAGTGAGTATATTCAGCAACTCCAATCTCCAACGCACAAGGTCGTATGCACATGTTTACATGTGCTTGTATGAAGCACTGAAGCACACACACACACACATGTCTGTGTGTGCAGTCAGTCAACTTGACAGCTGAGCATGTTTGCAAACAACGTGGAAAGCACGAGGATTTTAAATTCTTGGCAGACTAATAATGGGGAGGAGCTACGCTCGAATCAAAACAAGCGTAATACTTGCCTTTCTATAGTGCAATCACTGAATCTTTCCTAAGGACTAGAAAACAAATTAGAAATAGTTGGAATTACCTGCTGAAAAGGATGATCCTGTGAAGCTTCACCAGGACCAATATGTTGTGGATGATTTCCTGCCGGAAGTGCACTATTCATGATAAATTTGAAAAAAGAACAAGATCTCAAGAGGATTTCATCAGCGATAGGATTTGGGAACTTCTCTTTGAATGGCAAAATTCCCGCAACAATTCAAGTCAACACAAGTGGGAATCTCATCCCGCGGGAGGAATAGACTTGAAATTCACATGGAGTCCATATGGAATTTCAAGACAAGACCGGGTAAGATTTGACACATGTGGAATGAAGCGTGACTGGAGAAACGTTTTCTCCGAAGTCAGTGAAATTTTCTTTATTTTCCCTTAATTTTTACAAAATACCCAGGAAATGATGGCGTGAGAGGAAAATGCCAAGATGAAAATTGAATTTTGTAATTTTTTTCCTAATTAAAGCATGATAACTAATGAGATGAATATGATTGTGAAATTGTTCAGTAATATTTTTGATTTTGAAATTCATTTGGAAGTTGAAATGGGGGATGGTTTGGACGGGGCATTGTTTTCATGGAAGTGAGGAAAGAATAGGTTAATTTTTGAGGAATTTATTTTCTTTCTTTGAGGAAAACATGTTAAAGGTGGCGCGTCCATGTTTTTCTGTCCGTGGAACCAAGTTCAAACATTTGACTTTCTCCTACTTCGAGAGAAGATTCGTGTCTGAGTGCTCCGTGGGATTATAAGGTAATTTTACATATTTTTCTGGAAATTTCATAATTTAGTGGTATTCATTATCTTCGGAGGTTAAACTAGTGTATTCTTACTGGGGGAGGCTCGTAGGGGAGGGGAGGAACGCCTTGGTTTAGTTAGGCAGACTTTGGAGGAAATCGTTGTGGGACTCTCCTTGTCTGATTGTTCAACTTTGTGTTGTCTCTTGTGTCGGGTAGGATTCACTCTTGGTTCGACTCTATGTTTACATGGGGCGACGTGTTTTTTAGACATATCGACATATGGAGTGTATTTATAAATTTAATAGAGAATAGTGTGAATTGAAGCTTTTTTAAATTATTTGAAAACTTCTTTTCATTTGGGATGACAAATCATTTTTGAAACGGTGCTAGTGACGCCATTACAATTGGACAAATAGGCTGGGTGTCTTTCCTTGATTACTCGTTCTTTGGATTGTTGTGAGGTAGTAGGTCAGATTCTTTTACCCTTTTTTATAATCTTAATTTTTAAAAAAATTATAAATTCTCTGTGCTCAAGGTGGGCTACGCAAAAATAAAGAAGGAGTTTGATGTGAGTATGTGACGACATTAGTACTTTAGACTTGATTAGACCGGTAATTGGCGAAAGTGTTTTAGAGAGGAATATGTATATTGGTATGCATGTTTTCCATAATAATTTTAATATTCAGTTTTATTAGTACTACTTCACAGTGCGGATTTTATTATATCGTTGTTCCTTTGAAGAGTTCTGATAGTTAGCATCTTCAATCAAATCATCTAAACTTTTAAGGAAAGTGCCAAGTTCTGCTCTCATCGTATAGATTTTACTTGAGAAGTGAGTATTATTTATATTGGTGTACTTATAGATAGTATTTGCATGTCATGTAAAACCTAGATGGAAACAATTACTATTAAATTATTCACTTAAGATTTTAGAGAGTATGAGCGTGCTGAAAGTAACATAAATGGTTAGCTAGTGTGTGGTTACAAATATTTGCGAATTGTGAAAATTTGAAAGTGTGATACGTTAAAAATTACATAAAAGTGCAAGCATTTAACTGTTTAAGACCATGCCTTCTAGTGAAACTAAAACGTTTTTCCGCGACAGTGCTATACGACGAAAGTATATGCATACTTAGTTTATGGTGCGCATAAATTCCATAGATTTTTCCATGTCTTATTCATGTGAATTTCAGTTTCTGAGAAAGGAACACTCAGATTTTATTTATGCTTTATTAGATTTGGATCTTGTATGTACAATAAAACTATTTCCTTCAGAGTAGTAAAAGTAAGTTTATTTACTGGATGCTTGAGCTGATAAAATAGACAACATAAATACCTAATGGTTGCATAAACAGCGCAGCTGAGTTAGTTTTCTGAAATGATAAAGCTTAAACATTATAATGCATTTAATAATTATTTCTATGAAGCATATATAGGTTTACCAAAGTTAAAATTAATTTTAAGAATATGTAGTCGAATTTTTGCAGCTTACTTGTGACGTAATAATGCATCCCATATGATGTGGATTTTACCCACGAGTCATGTGATGTTTCCTTGATGAATGATAATAAGAATGGGTATGTATACATAGCAATTAGTTGAGCATCATGTTAGCCAGTTAGAATGAATACGCATGGATTGATAAATTTTGAAAATATCGCCTGGAGAAGTAGTAATAATAAAAATAAAGAGGTGATTTGACGCAGATAATGCTTTGTAAAATGCCGAATTCCAGTTAGAAGAACTCAAGTCTGCCATGTCTCACGGTAGTATCAGTTGTCACCATGATGTTCTTCCGATTAGCCTGCATAGTGTCTCCTCGAACAATATACCTATAATCATGTATACTATTGCAAGGAACTATTGTGTTCAAGTGTAGTAGTAGTTTCTCAGTTTAATTTTTACACTTGCTCATAAAATATGATACTTTTGCTAATAGACTGTATCCATGCAGGGACAGGAGCATGGCAATTCCCGAAGTTTATTTTTTCCCATTTAGAATATTATCATCATCTGTTACAAACAGAGGCAGCATTCTGCATTTTTGTTCTACTAGCTTTAATGTCTCTCTCTCTCTCTCACTCTCTGTGAATATAAAAAATGCAGGATTGGAATGAGTTCCAAATACCATACAGATTTTTTCCCAACACTTCGTACGTGACATATGTGTAGCATTTCATTTGCTTACGTAAATAATTTGCTACTGTCTTTCAGTATGACCCGAAGTTATGCGACTAAAAAGACATTTAGCCGAAAGATGAAAAACCTCAGTATGTAAAGTCACTTAATTATACGCATGGGAAGATAAGAAAGACACAATCTTGAATGCATTTTACAACGCAATTCATTGGGTGATCTTTTTCTGCACATGAAAAATGCATGATGAATAGAAGCTTAGTGTGAAAATAGTACAAGTGTACATATCCTAGATACACCATAAAATAGTATTGACAGAAATGTTTTCAAACACTATAAACACGCCATTAAATGACAAGTAAAATTGAGGATACGAGTGTGTATATTCAGGAAATAACATTTCGGGGATCGTCAGCAATGGTAATTTTGCTCGATTTTTATATTCAACTGATTATGGATTTACGTCTAACTAAAAAGCTAAAGGATCGTAAAGTGTCGGTTGAATGTATGCTCTATCATCTTCTTTGTGTGCAGGATGGCTGTAAAAATACATTGAGAAATTACTGAACTGTAGTTAATGGTTTTTCTGCTTCATACACTGACTTTGTGTGTATACAGTCCCAGATTGGCTCAAAATATTGTTTTGATACTGGTCAATCTCTATGATGAAACTTTGTTGGCAACGTTTGTATAACTTTGTATACACATCCTATACCCATGCCTATATTACTAGCAGAGGCTATTACCTATCTCGGATCACGGCTGGAAAGATATTATGTAAAGCAATTGATTCTCATCTAGCGTCATGAATAAATAAAATAATGTTTCTTTTCACAAATATAGTATAGTTGAGAGTGTATTTAAATACATATAATACACCAAGGAGATAAACATGGGTTGAGGAGACTCATATCTGTATCTTGTCTCATTTTATGCACATTTTTTTCACTGGTCAATGAATGAATGGACTTTTAATACCAAACAACTCATGTATTATTCTTCTGTTTACGCCTCACATAGTTCGATGAAACATCATCGGTACCCTTGCAGTTCTTGTCCCACCCGCCCTTATCTTTTCCTCCAAAATGCCAATATATGCATATTATCAACTAACTCGTATACGAATTATCGGCGTAAATTATCTCTCTGGATCACTACTTGAACCGTAGTTAATGTTCGTGGGATTGCCCAGCAACCCTATATTTGCCAAAACTATGGAGGAATTGTCTGAATGAATCACGAATAATTATTATGATGAATTAGCAGCAGTAATTTGTGGATTTACTTTGCTTCCCATGCTCATTTCATTCATTATCATCGTTCTATAATGCATTAAATTGTAGTTTACAGTCAATGCAATGGTAACGATGGAAAAGTCTGTTAAATAACAGAATTAATCTATAATTTTTTGAATCCACCCATTACAGTTTTAAATCAGTGTTCTTTTAAATTAAATCGCTAAGTGCCCACAAAGTATTGTACGATGTACTGCTATGGTGCTTTAAGTTCTGAGCAGACAAGAGCAAAAAGAAACATGGCTGCTTCCAACTGTATGTGTGGAAACAATGGGGAATAAATAGTGTTACCTTGGTGACGCTGATATCTGCCATTTTCATAACAAGATAGTTGTCATATACTAGGAATTTGTGTATTCTACTTTGTGGAATGCGGCTCCTCATGTGATTCCAGACTAAAAGTATGCGGTGGGTTGTTTTTGCAAGTATACTTACTACATAACCAGAGTTAAATAGATAAAGTCCATAATGATACTTATTAATGCAAGTAGGTGCACACATATCCTCATAATTAAGGGGTAGAAACTTTTAAGGGAAATTATGAGTTTAAACCAGTTTAATCCTTAGAATTTGAGCATGGACGGAATTTTGAGCAAAACATTTACATGCTGGACACAACCACCGGATGATTACGCTGACAAGGGTTGGTCAATAGAATTTTCTCTGATCTTTGCTCATGATTCATGATTACTGCCCAATGCTGAGCATTGCAATGATGAACATTAAACTGTAAGAAGGAAGAGGATCTATCAAAAAAGGGAAATATGTATTGAAATAGGGAGATAGAGAGAGAATTATATAGGATGGTCACTGTAGATATCTGTTAAATACACTTGATGAGAAAATTTATCACATCTAACCACTTAATGTCTGCCTATTAATGTTAATCCAATTTTTTGAATAAAATTTCATGGAATTTGCATCTTCTGCATAAAAATTGATACTAATATGCTCATGTTTTTGGAGTGTATATCTTGTCTTGAAGGAAACCTTAGTTTTTGCAGTCCTTTTGCTTATGTTACTCTATGTAATTGCTTTGAAGACTGAAATCCAGTACGTGATTAGGAAGATACTACGAACCACTTATTAAATTGAGTGTGAATCTCTGCCCGTTTGAGGGTTTTTCAAAAGTATGCAGAGCGTTTACTTTGAACTGATTGTATGGAATGACAGGTAAGCGGTATTTGTCTGCTTTCCCCCTCTCAAATGATGATGCTGCATACATGAATGAAGATAGGATTTAAAGATTTCCATGGAAAATGTTGGAAGATTTTCTTTAAGATGATGTTTTTTTAAAATGCTGCTGCTTTCATGTATCTGTATGCTTCCATATCTTCAAGATCCATTCTTATGACGCTGGAAAGTTGGAATTGTACAGTGTCAGTCAGTGGGGAGCTTTTTTGTTCCGTGGAGCCGAGCAACACGAGAGAGTGACTGAAAGGAATGTTTGTAGGCTGAATTCCTTGAGGGGATATGAAGAGGACCCTTCATCTCATTTTTATGGATTTCCTACCTTTAGGGAATGTATGTAGGCATTGTATAATTGCAGGGCTTCGGACCCTCAAGGTCTTGTTATGCTAGTAAGAGAAATGCTCATTCTTCTGCCTCCTATCTAATATAACTTTATGATCATGTGTACATTTTACTCTTGCTGGATTCTGTGAACTGAGTGTGAATTGCTCAAGATATTTACTTGATGAAAATGGACTCCAGCTGTCGATTCTTCTCTTTAACGTATCTCCTCGAACAAGAGATAAAGCCCTGTCTAGTAAAGTATAGAAGGGAGTCTCTGAACTCTCACGAAAACCGGGCACAATTCCTAACCATGCGTTTGGAGAAAATGTCTTACAGATTTCTTCCAACAAGAATAGGATTCTCTTATCCTTATCTACTTTCGGGAATATTTCCTCTGTTAAAGGACATGCTACTAACTGCTCCTTCTCTATCGAGCTCTGATAAGATTTGCTACGAATTTATGGATTCCAAATGCTTCCATCAACAGTTGAGCTCTTCTGTTTCACCCGGTTGCTGTAGAGTCTAGTTCATTTGGAAACTAATTGACACTCCACTTCCCCCCAACAGGATGGAAGAGCTACGTAGAAATCATTCAGCTTATCTTCTGTTTCTTAGAAAAATATCATGGATTCACTATGACAGTTTTAATTTTAAAACACATTAGAGCTACAACTATAACTGTCTAACTGTAAGCTGAGATGTTGAAAAGTTGATTCAAAAGTAGAAACGAGTTGTCAGGAAATAAGTAGTAATGAAAAGGATGGGCAAAAGGCTAAATTGGACGGTAGAAGAAGTTGTAACGGGACGAAATTCCAAAACTGGAGGAATGTTTTGTAACGACCGGCGCAAAGACCTGGAACAGTTTTTTTTAACAACAACACCGGGAATCTTCCTGATTCGGAAGAATTTCATTTGAAATCCCATAGTGAGATCTGCATTAGGACTTAATTATGGGTTACTCACTCCTCTACTCCTCTTGTGTTTCCCATCGGAGAGGAGAACCTCCTAAAGAATTTAATTTCCCTTTTGCTTGTATTTACAAATAAAAGCTAGGCTCAGCATGTGAGGTGGAGCAAATTGGAGAGGAATAAAGGATCCGAGAAGTGTACCTATATATGTTATGTTAAGTAAGAAGTATGCATGTGTTTGGGAAACATTAGCAGCCTTGGAGAAAGATGAAGCGATGGAGGAAGAGATGTGAAAAAAATATATAATGTGGTGGCGCCAGGCTGATCCTTAAATTTTCCAAGCCCTTGCTGACACACACAAGGGACTCGGTTTTTGTGTTAATGGTTGGAACCGTTGCTATGGACCTTTTGATTTTTCTTTCATAGTCTGCATGTTTCGTTAGTTTCGTAGCCTTTTCCTTCGGCTGCATAGATACCTACTGTAAGTACTTACATGACCGGTTCAGAGAATAAAGTTCATTCTCTCATTTTTTTCTTTCATTCTCAACAGTGAAATTCTTCGGAAAGTCCCTTAGTCAAAGGGATCTTTGGCTCTTAGCGGTATCTCGAATGTATGGAGGTAGTCTTTTTGGGTACACAGTGTCTCTCTCTCTTTGTCTGTTTTCTAAGTATGTCCATAGTTCATGCATACCTAGCATATATGTATTTAGGTATGCTTATTTCCAGGTTAAAGAAAAACGAGATCTTCAATGTACTTTTAATAACTGCGTACTGTTCAGGCCTCATGGTTGAAACGGAATTTTCAAGTGATTTTTGTAAATATTTTTAATGCATATAAGGGTTTGTTTGATGAAACTGTGATTACTTTTATTCCATTTAAAAATGTCATTTTACAATATTTCTAATGGAGCTTCTGTGTGCTCTCACAGGGTTTCACGCCCTATTGGCACTATTCCATGTTGATAATTTGCAGGATTTACGATTCGGATTATTTTCGCAATTGCGTATGTTAGATCCTCTATTGAAATTGAAACAGTTACTTGATTCTGTCCTCGAGAAGATCTATAAAGCGGCAGATCTCAAAGGAACTAAAACGCGCAAAACCACTTGAGGATTGGAATCAAATGAATTTTAAGTATCACCAAGCGTGAATTATTACAGATACAGTTGTTTTTTTTTAGTTCGTTCCCCTAAAACCTCAGAAGAAACTTCTTAGGTCACCAACTCTCGGAAGAAGTTATTTGGGTCAGTACAGATGAAATTGAGCCATTATCTAAACCATAAGGTTCTCTAAAAAATGAATGTGTTCTTGATACAGGAATTTATTAGATCTGACATTGTAGTATTCATGGAAAGGTGTAAAATATTTATTATCTACATTTTATTCTACGTACGTACGGTTACGTGTGAACCGCTTTCTTCTTTGTGTGATAAAATGGTAATGTGTTTATGTAGTCTAAAACGTTCCTGGTGCAGCTACCATGAATGATTTAGAAAAAATAAATGTGAGTGCAATATTGACAGATTGCTCAAAGTTGCATATAGTTAGTGGTTATAAATCTAGGCACTAGATTCTAAAAACATTCTTTTTCAACAATGGACGCTTATTGTTAAGTATCATATATTTGTGCAGCGGCAGTACTAAAAAGCCTTGAATTTAAGGGGGAATACAATGATTATACTTAATATTTGTTGAAAATGGCTGTAATCTTTAGAAATGAATGAAAGTCGGGCTGGAAAATTCCTCCACGGGATCCTACAGTCCTGCATATACATATTGTCCCAACTACAGCTCTCACAGTCAGTATATCCGGCCTTGTGAAACTAGCCATATTTCTAATAATTCTGTATGTATGGAGACTCTCCTGTTGGTTTAGTTGTTAACAGTCCATCTGGCAGTAGCTAACTTGTCTAAATAATGGTTGCGTCATAATGGTTCAACCTGGGAAAGTCTATACCTGTGCATCTCTTTGCCACCAAATTACAATGGCTATTTGCCTGCATACGACTTACATAAGCTTAATAGGCATATATATGGTATAATCAGAATTTAGCTTGCTTGAAGTATTGATATGCATCGAGAGCTGCATACTTAATAATATAACTTGTCATTGAGGTTGCATATAATGTAAGCTGTTACAAGAGATTTTCAAATGGGATTAATGCTTGTACCAACTCTATATAAAGCAACTTTGTCTAAAACGTGATGGAAACTTCAATTCATCATACTAATGCGGGTTGATATTTAGACAGGAGAATGAAAGAGCTGTAGGTAGTGGAATAAGCTATAAGTCTCTTCACTAACTTATGTGCGAAAAATCGTTATGTATAGTAGGAGCCATAGTTTAAAAAAAACGTGTACACACAAACATTGACAAAATCTAAAACCAATTGGAGTTTTCTCTAAATTAAAAACCTGATGTGTACCTATATCTTTATGTGTATGTATGATAGATGTAAGGTACCGGTGCAGAGCATATACAAGGCTCTGCACTCTGCACTCTCTGCAGATACAGAAGAGTGAGATAGACATAGACGTCGGATGGATTAGTTTGATATACGAAGGATGTAACGACCTGAGAGTGAATATGAAGTTTGAAATGCAAGGAATGCATAATATTCTATATGCTGCAGCTCATAGAGAGTCATAAGAGAGTGAACGACTTATGTATTTGTACAGTCTACTTTTAACAAGTATATGTAGATATATGATCGGAAAAACAGCTACAGAAGCTAATATAGAACTATTGAGTCTGAACTCTCGCGTTCGATCATCTTGTCTGAGGACAAACGGTTAACTGTCTGGTGCATAAATGAATTTATTGATTTCCATGATTGTAATAAAAATAACATACCTAGACACTAACTGAGTTGTGTACTATCACCTATGTATATCCTGTTTGTACAGGAGAAATAAACCAGAGAATCAAAATGATCCTGAAAAGCGCTAAAAATTTTTGTCTGACTTCTTAACTTAGAAATTTAATTTTAAATGCTTTTGGTGAGTTGGGAATAAAATCATTTCCCCAGACTTATCGTCAATATCGGTGGAGATAAAATAGAAGTTATCGCAGTTGCATTATATATTTCCTATGACCAGGAAATTTGGGCTTAGCTTCCTGGGTTGGCATTTTCTGGTACGTTTTAAGCCTCACTTGTGCATGTTACCTGTTTAGATTGGGACAGTCACTTATTACTTTTCAATTTTTAGATTGTTTTCCAAGTTGATGATATATATCTATTTGATAACATCCCTGGCGTGAAAAATCGCTTTTCGTTATGAAAAATAATGATGCCAATTATTGAATTTAATTTCGTTTATAATAATGTAGTTTTAGTTAAATTAACATTATTACAAGCTTATGTAGGAAACTTTTGGCGAACCACAAAGATTCATTGCATAATTCTACTTGAATACTGACTCACTCGTTTTTATAAGTCTTTGTGCTTGATCTAGAGGATGCATGTAATGTTGCAGCCAAGGGTATAATCTTGCTCTGAAACTTATATTAGTATGGAAGGAATGAGTGTAAAAGTATATAGTTAATACACATAAGTAAGCTAGCAAAAAGCATATTATATAGTCTGTGTATCCTCTACTTTGTCGTTAGTAACTTATTCTGCATTAGCAAAGCTGCACTTTAATCGACTCTCGACAAGAGAAGGGGAAGTTTACATGTTCTAACAAATGCTGACTGCATAACAGTGAAGTGCACTAGTATGCAATAGTAAGGATATTTATGCATGTATATAGGATGCGTTTTTTCCATGTAATCATCATCCATACAGAGTACAGGATCTGCATCAACTTATTATAGTTTACATACACATATACACTTCGAATGCTGTGTGTCTCTTAACGTAGACACGTAGAGTAAGAGTTACATAAGGAGGGCTAATATCCTTACGAGAAATCAACTACATCCATGGGAACATTATTATTGCGATGTATGTCTGGTGCATAAAACTTGAAAGGAGCTTACAACAGACTAGACTGGTGCATTGCTATAAATGCTAAAAAGATACATTTGTGCAGTGCTGTGTATAATGTGTGTGTAAGTGAGTGAGTTGGGATTGAATGTGGGAACACTTTTTTAGCTTGCATGGAAACATGCATAACAGCATAACCATATGCATGCCCAGCGTATGTACATGATGTGCGGAGGAACTGACTGAGTGACTTTGTAACTTTCTGTTACACTTATACATCCTAGTACATTCGACATTCCGAGTGTCTTCTTGTCATGTACACTCTCTGTATCTAATAAACCCTTTCATTCATTCATTCACTTGGCTATGTAGGGATGTGGTGATGAGGAATCAACTTGATGGATTTCATTCATCTTCTTCTGGCTTTACGGACTTGTTTCTTCTCTCTCTCACTCATTTACTCTCTCTCTCCTTCTTTTCCCTTTGCGTGTGGTACAGAGCTATTAATTAGGTTTTACAAAAAGTATAATTAGTAGAGGATAGACGGGATGGTTAAGTGAAAATCAACGAGATAGTTGTGAGGCTATAAGTAATAATAATATAATTATTATTAGATTTATCAGAAAAATATAGTTTTCATGTTCCTGAGTGTCATCGCTTTCGTTGCATTTTAATTTCAAATGAGCTTTTACATCAAATCCAATAAATTGATGTTTCTTTTTCTCATTCTATTCTTAATAAAAATGAATTTGTGATTTTCTTTGTAATTGCCGATTTTTGCATTCCCCAGCCTAATAATTGTACATTGAATTTGATTTTTACAGCTTCTGTTGGAAACTAAATGTGCTTTAAGAATCAGTAACAGCGGCTCATCCTGAAGCTCTCTTGTCAATAACTGACGTTGTTACCAACTCGTCTGCACTTATGTCACTTACCCATGCTGCTTGGTTAGATTTCATTCTGGGATTCAAGTAACCATACGAAATTTAATTCTTCGGTGTCGGTTATTTGGTGAGTCATTATGCATATATTTATTTGTTAATATGTGCTACTCTTCTCCATTAGAGTACGTTGATACTGCGGGTTGGATTTAGTTCGTAGCAAACTTTTACCCATACATTAAGTGAGGACTTCGTTCTTTCTTTGGGGAAGCTGAATTACAGCTTCCTCAATGGACGAAATTTTTTGCTCTCACTTAGTGCGATAATTTTTTTTGTATGCAGACACTTTTTTGTTGGGGAATAGCAAGTTGAGTTTTTATGCATGTATAACAATATGTTCCAGTCCCTTAGTGTTTCCAAATGTTTGAGTGTGACTAGGGGTAAAAATGGTAATTTACGAATGCAAACCTTTATCCTAAGAATTATTTAAAGATTTTTATAGGAGTAAAAGGTGCTATAAGAATAAAAAAAAATTGAGTGGTAGATTGACTGATTTTCTTTTCATTGTGTAAGTTTGTCATAGTTACATGGTTTTACAAGCTTGGCTATATAGAAGAATGACGATTATAGCAATAATGGTATGGGGTTTATTGGAGTGGAATTTTTTAATGTAATTTTTCATTTCAATGAAAGAGAGAGTAAAAAGTGGAACTGTGTGAGAGAATTAGTACTAAAGTTAGAGGCAGTGGTGGAGCAGGAAATTGTAGTACCTCCACTCAGCCTGTCTCTGTTGGCTTAACTGGAAGCAGAGTAAAACATAACTGTCTGGGAGGATATTTTGTGTTTGGATGATATACTTGAGATTACTATGATATGGCTAATTCTGTAGGAGGACGTCGACGGTGGCGAGAGACCGAGAGAGACATACTTAAATACATATACATTTTTGCCATTTATTTGCATCTTAACTTTGAAAGCTTCACTCTTATGAAGAGATAGAGAGCATCACGGCTACAACTCCACTCAAGCAGTCAGAGTCACCACCACCACGTGCTCCCACCACGTACAATTACAAGTTTATATACCTCCCTGTATATTACGTTTTACCTTGCCATTCTCTCTCTTTATTTTCTATATATGCTTCTTTTGCTCATCTGTTGTTAGACCTCTTGTTGAGCTATAAGGCTATCAAAATTCGTACTTCATCCACATTCATTCACACATGCATAATAGTACTAACTATATACTAGGCAAGTCGGGGACTATATGTAGAGAGATAAGCAGAGTAAAAGATAATATGGTCATATATAAGTTTGCAATAAAGTTTTGGTAGTAGAAGCAATAGTTGTATAGGTTGTTGTAGTATATATAGTATAATAGGACAGGAGTAGGACGAGAGAAGCAAAGCATACTTACAACTTTACTCTGAGCAAATTCTATTAAACTAAAGCTTTGAAGCTGAAGCAGACAAACCAGAGAGAGAGAATTTTTACTGCACACTATACTCGTCAGCTTTTTTCTCGAACACTTCAACCAACCACTATAATACAACATATACTTGGCTGCGAAAGGCTGAACAAAGTTTCAATATTACATATATAGTCGAATCAATATTACGAGCCGACACCTGTTGCATCCCGTCACTGACTGAGACTTTTCAAGACTGAGAACAACAACGGCACGCCGAAAAAGACTCATCCTCTGTATATCTTCTGGAAAAACGAGCGAGTTCCCGACGTAAAGACGGGGCTGAAATAATTGTTTTTCTGGAATTTTCTTCAAAAACAACCATATTTTGCAGTATATGTTGTGCACTCGGGGAACCACTACCGTTGTCGCGGCTGTACAAGCAGGTGAGATACTAATCGATGCTATTTTTACTTTTTTCCCATGCTTTTGTATTAGAACTATGGGTACCAGGCATCTACTTTCACATTTTAATTAGCATGCCTTTGCTATCAATTTAATTGAGCAATATTTTAAATTAGTATTGCCTATATTATACATTTCCTATACTTAAATTCGTCCCATCATTTCATAAATTTAACGGTTCTTAACCTATAATTAATATTGTGGCATATTGCATCTTTATACTTATTGAATTTATGGACCAAGAAACATCTATTAAAAGCTACTTACAGTTATTATACCGACAACGCGTGAGGCTTTTGTGGTTTTGCAGGACTAAATTTTGGTAAGATTATTTCCGCTTTTCGCCGAAATCTTTCATCAGCTGACGACAATTACCCCCGGGTGTCCCTTGCTTATATGTACTAAGTATTATGTAATAATATGTATTTATTTATGCATATACTTGGTTTCACACTGAATCATATATATACGATATGAGTTAATGTGGAAATCTAGTAGATTTCGTGTTGTCCAGAAAGTAACCATGATTAGTAGTCAGAGTATATGTATGAGAGGATTTTCATGGAATGTTTCTCAGAGCATATATTTTGAAGGAAATCCGGCCTCTTTTAATGATAAAATCGATATATGTGATCTGGAAATGTTCTGAAGCTTGCCTTATTGCTATGATATTTCCACAGGCTATTTTTTCTAGAATCGTAAATAATTGTAATATTTTTTAACTATTTATAAATATATATACATCAGATAGATATATAGACATCGTATTTTAAAAATTCGTACTTCTTTCTATAACATTTTACTCATACAAGCTATATAATAAAAGAAGTTAGTACTGAAGAAATGTAAAAATGGAAATTATGGCGTATATGGGGGAAATACTAGAATTTTTGTATCATGCGAGATGCATAGGGGATATGGAGGACTGATAATGCATTTCCATAGTTATTGAAAAGGAAGGAGTGTCAAGGGAGGTTTGAAATTCGGGAGGGCTATGAACGTTTTTAACTGGAATAGAATTAGGATGAGCATTTTTTGTAAACTTGAGTTTTGCTACTTGCTTCAAGGCATCGTGGGAACGAGAAAGGGTTCCTTGAAGGGCTATTAAGTGCATTATGGTCGAAGGGTTGCTTCCGCACAGGGACATTATAGTATGAAGAGTGCCGATAAAGGATGTAGTTGCTTATAAAAAAGGTTTGAAAAACTGGAGTAATAAGCATGTAAAGTCAATTGTAGTAGAGCCTTAATGACCCTTAAGGGCTGCCTTGGCATGTGTTTTAATGGTATGGGAATTAAATAACCCGAATCGGATTTGTTTCTACTTTCCCACATAACCTTCACTATAAGCCCTGTCCATGCTGTTTCTGTGCATATGTTATATATGCTTAATCATAGGATTGACTGGAATTATGAAAAATTGCTCTGAAATTCCAAAAATTTTGCAATTTTGCAATACGGGTACTTCAAACCTTAGCCCTTTTGCAAGTTCGCATTTTGAATGTGATCAAATTAACTACTTTTGACGTATAAAATCCTATATTTTGTTGAAAATTCAGTACATATGCATGATCATAGGAAAACCATAGTCCTATTCTAGGACACTTTTCTGTGAACCTTGGACTTAACTGAAAGTTTTTAGACACGGATTGGACAGAGCTCACCCATAGCAAGAGGCAGGAGCACTGAGTTTATTCAATTTCCATCCGGATATTTTGCATTGAGAAAGAATATGAAAATGCTGAAAGAGCTAATATGGCCGCCATGTATTTTATATGGAACTTCTCTCATAAATACATTTTCCTCTAAAATAAATAGACTGGAGTGAATTTTATTCATTTTAAAAATCTAGTTGGGTTCAAAATTACGACTAGTGTGGAAATGAATTCTAAATCATATCGTTTTAGTCAAATTTTGAAAGCTTTAAGGAAATTTCCATTGGATCAAACATGGCGGATCTCTTGATGAGCAAAGGAACATATGTTTTGCCTGTAGCTCCTGTTCCAGGAGGAAATTAGTGAAACTGATCACATGGATCGATTCAGCTAGACCTGTAACATCATGCTAAATGAAAATTTTTTCAAATTTGATCGTAATTTTCGAAATTTTTGAAATTTTGCAAAAAAATCGCAAATTAAAAAAAAGTATTCCGACTTTCTTTCAAATGTTATGGTACTGTGGGCGAGAAAATAATATCATTCAAGTCTGAATTTTGTTGAGGAAAGATTGATTTACGAGTTTCAACCCTAAGTTAAGTAAAAATGGCATCGTTCGTGAATCGAGAGGGTTACGAGAAAGAAGGGATTGTATAGGAATTTGCTGTATACTTGCAGGTTTGTCTGTGTTGTAGGAGCAGTGGAGAGGACAGGGAGAAGCGAGCGTGAGACGTTGTTGGACGTGGCAGGATTTGCTTATCATTGTGTGCTGTAGTTGAGGGTTATACTATACGTACTGTAGAAACTATGGAAGCACTAGGTTGTATCTATGTGGAGAATATGGAGACATGAGGATCTGTGCAGTATCTTTTTTTTGCACAAAGCTCTTTTATACTTAACTAGGGTTGTGCATACTTTTAGACATTTAGTAGACTGCCTAGCTCAACATTATCTCGCATCGATGCAGGCTCTGGTGGTTACAAAGGCTGACTATGACTGAGAGTGAGTGCGGATATCTGAGAGACAAAACTTGGCCACATAATTTTGTCGAACTATTGTACAGCTTTTGTCCTACTCTCACTATGTGTGTGTCATTTCAGCCATGAGTTAGAATGCAAAATCCTTTAAGTATTAATTAGGTTGATGAAACATCAACTCATTTTAAATTTATTCCTCCTCCCCTGTCAACTCTGTCTTTAAATCAACTCTCTAATCGTAATGATTTAATAAGTGCAAATTGTTTTGCCGGGTTACTTTTATCTTTAAAGGAAATATGTGGTCAATGGGCTTATATAGTTTTGGCGTTTGGCTATTGTTGTCTTCTTTCTACAGTCGTGGTGGTGCTTGAAATGGAGATTAATGAGCTTAAGTAATGATTTTAAAACACTTTCTCATTCTTTCCTGTACTGTTCTTTGTTGGTCTGTAAATGTACGTCCTTACAGAGAGCAAATGCGTATTCATCATAAACGTGTTGTTGTTACAAATTGTAACAAATACATTGATTTTGACATTCACTCGCTATGAAGTAGCCCTCTCAAGCCTTGAACTCTACACCAAGGAGAGAAATGATATACATTTGGGTCGCTCGATCGTCATCTGCTCTTGAGAGATGGAAGCAACAGGCCGCATGAAATATTCATGTACTAATCATTTTGGTTTCTTCAACATACACGGTTACCTATCTTGTGTATACAGTATATGGTAAAAGGTACATAGAACATTGTTAGGTAAAGCATCAAATGGTTTAGCCTCAATGAGAGAGAACGAGCGAAAGGTGTTGTTTCGACATAGCTCGAGCTCTACAGTATTGACCTTAACCTGAACAAAGGGAGGAAATGGGGAAAAGGCGCTCAGCTAGTGTCTTCTTCTCGTATTATAAATTGTAAATTTGGAAGACAGTTTGTCATGACACTATATACATTTATCCATTACATTTGTTTGTAGTAAATAAAGGGAATGGAAAAGCTTTTGTAGTAAAATTTTACACTCAAGTAGAATCTTTTGTAGGGAGGGTACTTTTGTTTTTTTTACTCTCAGTTTTTGTTCGTCGATCAGAGTTCAGAGCTAGGATGGATGCACGCAGTCCATGGAGGGAATCTGAATATTTTTTTCGCTTTTATTTCGATACCTGTTTGTTGGAGCTGTCGGTGTTTAGTTCTAGTTAATAAGTTGGGAGTAAACATCCTCATTGATGTTGAAACATCGCAGTTGACGTGAGGTTGGTTCTAGGTTGATCAATGAGGAATTTAGTTGTTTTTGGGTAATAGGTTCCTTCCTATGAATGTCAATAGATTTTTGTTAATATCGGGCACTGCTGCTGCACGTAGAAAAATTCCCCTAGAGTTTTTTTGATAAAACTTTTTTTTTTGCAGAAATTACACGAGTAAATTATCTATACGCTGATGGCATAAATGTAGGTTGTTATGTAGTGAGAGATGATGGGTCAGCATGAGGAGATGTAACCATGGTTATTGGAATAGAAGTTTTACTCAGTTGTTGATCGGATGGATGGACGTTGGTCGGTCTTTTCCTTAAGCGTTGTTTGTAGAGATCATTGGTTGATTTGATGCTGTTGCGTGAAATTATTACTCTTAATCTTGTTGCATGTAACATAATTATTGAGGAGACGAGCCCTTTAGACTCTCAATGGTACATAGTTATCAAGTTTTGAAATTTGCGGTTCCTATGAAGGTGAACAAATTACATAGGATTTACACTTTGTAATTTATTCCCTCGTACTTGCTTTTCATATTCTTTCAACTTATTCTCTCAAGCTTCTTTTGCTACTTGGCTTAGCCAACTACAAATTCTTTCTCCTAATGCCGTTTACTACTTACTACAAACTACAACCACTTTACTATAATGAAAGGTACCCTTACGAATTTTCTTATTGTCAATGGTTCTTGTACAGTGGATGCTTTCTTTAAGTTTTCATATTGTGAACAGGAGATACGCGAAATCAAAGTTGATACATGTATTAACTAACTATAAGGCAGGAGATGCTTCATTGAAAGACCGGTTTTAATTTCATTGAGTATTAAGCCTACCTATTGAGAAGGAATCTGAAGGAAGAGTAGAAGCGAGGACCATAAAATGAAAAATTTCAATTGCTCGCAGAAAAATGCCGACTCAATGCCGATGTAGTGTGTATAGAGTGTACACTTGTGCGTATAGCAATTACTTACAAAAGTACTACATACCTTTGGGCCGAGCGGAATGATACAATGTTTGGGAATCGAAACTTCGCACTTCGGTAGTATATAATCTGTAAGTTATTACGTTTTCAGGTGGTAGACATTTCCAAGACATTCACGAAATTCTTTACACGGATTTGTATTTGCCGAATGTCAATAATCTATGTTCGACTTTGTGTAATCAGTCTTACTGAGTGAGTGAGCAAATGGAAGGCAATTGATGAATGCTGGTGCTGGTTGAGGTCTATGACTTGTTCGCTAAACAATCATTTGTCCTCAGATCGTCCATGATTCCTCTTTGTTCCTTGTAGTAGTACATACTAGAGTAAAAATGAGATGGTTGTGCGTATGAGTCAAGTGCAGTAAATAAAAATCTTAAAAGGTAGTCTGTAGTATCTACGTGGAGAAGGAGCGGATGTTAAAGTATCTTTCTGAGAAAAATGTTTAGGAGAAGAATCCTGTGCAATGTAAGAAGTAGCTCTTGGTATGTACAACTGTGCAAAGAGAACAATATGGAATCTAATGGAAAGGGCATTTTTGTTTGGTTTGGTGTGGGCCAAAATGCAATTTATTGTGTGTTCGAAATTTGAGTATATTGAGAACAAGGTCCAAGGAAGTTGGATGACTTTGAGTTAGTCATACTAACAAGTAGCTTTACCACTCACTGGATTCACGCGGCTGGATGTTGTATATGAATGGCTGTATGTATATGTTCAGAGGATCCTAATTATTACGAAGATATATTTGGGAAATACTTGTGTAGCTACTGAACATATGTAATGAAAGTTGGATGGACTGGAGTATTAAAACTTCACGTCGGCAAAGCTCCAATGGTATAATTCTGGGGAACTGGCGGTGAAACAAGTTGAGTAGGGCCAGGTTGGTAGGTTGAGAAGAAATCCTAGCGTGAATGTAAAGCTGGATTCGACAGAGGCTAGAGAGAGAAAAAAAGTAAGGCCGGAAATCGGTCCGGTTATACGAACGAGCCATCAACAAACAATGTGAAGGACTCACTTTTCCCACCATATCCAACTCACTTCTTGCAAGTCTTCCAAGCTAAGGTTACAAATATTACCAGATCCTCTTACGATGTACTCCCTACGAGCACGTTTACCGAACAGCCACTGCCTTCCATTCATTCACAACTGGAATACCATGTCCCTGCTTCTACGTAGATCCTTCGTATACACACTGTTCTCATAGTAAATAACTTACTGCTCCTTTGTTATTATGTATTTACAATCACCAATCCATTCACCACCAATGTACATTGCAATTCATGTACTTAAGAGTCTGAAATTACTATCTAGAATTGTACTTGTGTGGGAAGTCCATGTGTAAATGTATCTTCATCCTGAATATGCACATAGTTCCATGTAAACTAATTAACATTAAATGTATATTTATACTGTATGTAGTTTAATTCATTCATAAACCGAATTTATATCATATGCTGAAGACATGTGTTTCGAATATAAGAACATCAGCTTGGTTGGAAAGTTGGGTTCACTTCAGTATAGCTATGGAAAATGTAAATCGCTATATTTTGGTCAGAATCAAATATTGTTAAGCACAGCTTTCTGTTAATACTCCTGGGATTTTAAATGTTATGGTCTACCTTATGAAGACAAATGTAGTGCGGATGATAATACTGTAGTAATAATGAATCATATAGAGGCTCGGAGTTGATTGCGTAATGACAAGGTGTAGGCCCTTCTCCATGCTTCATATAAAACTCGTTCGCTCAAATACTTCATCTCAGCTATTGTTATAAATATTCTGTTCGGTGTGACGTGAATACAAAATGGTCTATTTTTTTTAAACGTCAGCGTTTAACCCTCCCTATGGAATTACAGTGCACAAATATAGGTTGGGAAACGTTACTACAGTGTTTATTGTTTTGGTAATAGTAATTTACACAACCGCACATATCCCAGTTAAGTCCACTCCACAACTATAATAATTTATGCATTCAGCCAAGGATCCAAGTATGGGAAGCATTGAGAGTTAACGTTCAAGGGAAAGTTTAGAGGATTTAGGGATGATTACTACTATTCTGTCGTTGCTTGGCCATGTATTAGTCATTATTAAACCTAGTGGTCAACCAGTATTCTCTGATTAAGGGTATGAAAGACTGGAAAGTATATGTATGTGTTCAGGAAGAGGAGGAAACAGATAGGAAATTGTCGTGGAAAAAATGAATTTTACGAGTTTTGTTCTCTCTCTCTCTCTCTCTCTTCCAACCCTGGAAATTACGGTGATGAGGAAAAAATAGATATTTATTAGGTAACTACATGAAAGCCTCTGTAAGAAGTTCCGGAGTTCGGATTGAGCAAATGCCCTTTTGTATTGTATAGGTATTATATAAACGATCAGAGTGAATTACCTTGGTTTTGTGGGAGCATCTCCAATGAACGGGGAACATCTGTCATCCTGTGTTTTTGTTCCCATCCACCAAGGTTTTTTATTTTTACCATATGTCAGAGTGGACTCACTTGAAATGAAAGAATTAAGAAACTTGGCTTTTATTCCCTTTTATTGACTTTGACCAACTTTCTGCTCTATTTCCTTGCAAACTATGGCAGCTTACATGTGCCTGCTTGTATTCTAAGGTATGGAATTGCAAAGGAAAATTTGTATTACCCTTTCCATTTCTTTTCTCTTCTCACAAAGGTATTTCGTCAGTCGAAAGTAGAATAAACCTTTCATAAGCAAATTGCACACGTCCGGAAAAACACAACAGAAGTTGCTTCAAAGGAAGGAAACACGAATGTAGTCGAGGAATTGAGAGACGAATTTGTTAAAGACTACCCATACTGAAAAATGTACAATTACCCAAGATTATATCAATTCCAACAGCTATTGCCTAACTTTAAAAATTATTAAAAAACATATGTGAAATGTGACGTGCATTTCTGTAAATATTGAACCCTTTGCTCATGCTATTTAAAGGTAGCTTATTATTCAAACCTCTATTGTTGCCTGTCTAGTCAGTACTTCCAGTCCAGAATCAATTGAATGTATATGGGATATTTAATGACATGCATGGCTGTATCTATGTGGAAGCGAAAAAGGAACACGAATAATATGCGGATATTTGAATTGCATAATGAACAGCTGATGATAAACTGATTAAGTACTTTATCGTTCTGCTATATCAGGTCCGTTGCAGGTTCCCACTGTTTATTGTTCCCTGTTTGTTAGTGCTGGTGCTGGTGTTGAGAACACATGGATGGAGGAATGAAAAAAATTGACTTTCTATTTTGAGAAGGGGCATTTTCAAGAATGGATTAATAATATTGACATTACATTTAAATGACTGGGAAAGCAATTAAATGCTCTTGTTGGAAGTCCCAGCGTTCCCGAATTCATGAAGCAGGTGGTGCTTTTTATAAATGATAATGATGATAGTTTCCACATCATCCTCCCTGGTCGGGTTCTATTAAATCTCCCTATTATTTAAAATACACATGTGATTCCGGCTATTTAGGGTGAGGTAGAGTTGAGTACTCGTTAGTATATATCTCTTTAAACACTTGGACTAGGGGAATAACGTGTATTGCTAATCATAAGATCAATATTTAGCCAAGGTTTCCGTCATCAAATGTCGGTTATAATATAGCCTGAATAATTCCTGCTCATATGTCCGTGTTCAAATGGAATTCTGGTACCCTTTATTTTATCTTGTAGCTCTATCTGCTTTAACTTCCGGAAAGGTACCGTTTGTTTCTGAATAATTCCTTTAAATATGAAGAACATATGATACTTGCATGCTGCTTGTTTGAAAGTAACGTTACACATTAACTGGTGATATATTTTCAGTAAAACTCTCCTTCTTATGAATTATATTATTGTCGTAACACTACCAAAATCCCACCCTGGCTCGTGTTTCTCAGAAAAGGATAAAAAGTGAGAAGAAAAATGAGAAAAGGAAAATATTGTACGGTTATATAAATGTCATGAGTATTTCATATATCTACTCAGAAACGTTGTTCGTAAACCGAGAAAGCAGAGAGGGTGAAGTTAAATATACTCGAGTATCATGCACACTTAAATACAATACATGTTCAAATTTGTCTTGGAGCTAAGTGTAAAACAGGGATTTCTCTGTAAGCATAACAAATTGATGAGGAAGGAAGTTCCTCAAGAAGTCTCTCGTTTCCTGACCTACCATTTTCATCTCTGTTTGAGAAGCTCTCGTACAAAGGGATGGAAACGCCTTGGTTTTATGAATGGGAGCAAGGAAAAGAGTAGAGGAAACAATTCTTAGTAATTCTATACTATTTTCCTCACTTCAAAAACACGTCCTGTATAGTGTTAAAACTGGTCTTATTAATTTGCTCTCATATACTGGAACTAATTCAATCCGCTACTACTACCACTACCGAGCATTTAAGGTATATAATTATATATGATGTAAACACGCATCCGCCTTAAAATTGCACTTATTTTACCTGCATGCTGAATCTCTTTCCTACAGTATTTTTATATGGTTATAGAGTTGGGAGTAGTAAATAACTGAATTATTAAATGTTATTTAATATCATAGGGAAGGAAATCATAAGCATGCTAATTTCCTCTACCCATTCTTTTGTGGTTACCAAATCTGACACATACAAATTTGGTTGAGGGATGGGTATTCTGTGTTTAGGATGTATGAATTGAACTCAATTGGTTAAAAAACACTAGTGTTTATTATGCAATTGAACCTATAAATATTCATGATTTTTTCAATATGCTGCGTTACCTATTCATTCCAGCATAGTTACTACGTATGTTTGTTGCTCTATTTGCTGTTGTTAGAGGTTAGCGTTTTTTACCATTAAGAGGATGTATCAACATCTTCGAGATGAGATGAGAGAAGACGTGATAGTGCTTGAAATAGTAGTAATACATAGCATGATCTTGAAGTTTGTCCTTTGAATGTGTATACATACACGGCTTAATTATATATAGATATATATAGATGAAGATGAAGAACCATGTGGAAATGCGGGACTAGACATAGTGAAAATACATATGTCGAATTAGATAAAATGTGTGAGAGAAGAAAAGTTAGAAAGAGAGAATGAGAAGCAACGAGGCTTGAGTTGCAGTTTGTACTAAGTTTGTTTTCGTGGATATACATATGCCATAATCCTCTGCAGGCGACTGACTGTGTGACGCTGGGGCTGTGTAAAAACGGATGCATGTATGTACACTCCTGTAGTTTGCCTGCCGTGAAGTGTAAAACAGCTGATGCATGTGGGAGACGAGGATCCGCCATGTTTGCCTTCTTCCAACTCCCTTCAAAAGAATGCAACCATGATGAGTTTGGAACAGTTGATTTTCCCATCTTTTTTCTATTTTCCGGATTTTAATTATTCCAGTTTTTTATTCAAATGTAATTTCTATGCTTGGATCTACAAGACGACGTTCTTAAAATTCATGTTTTCCAATTACATGGTCCCCAAATTAAAAGTTTATGAGATGGTATTGAAATGTATCTAAAAAATAGTGCTTTCAACGTTTTTAATTTTTGTTTTGTAGTAAAATTTTGACAAATTTTGACCCTTTTATCTAGCGAATTTTATAGCAACATAATTCATTTGCTAATAGTGACAATTGAAGTTATAATTATGATTGCATCATAGTTTCCATTAAGCTTTTTCGCTAGTTTCTGTTAATGTTAATCTTATTGGTAACTTGGATTTCCGACCATTTATGAAGTTCATTGTTCATTCTATAGGAACATTTTTTTTCTGTGTGTGCATAATGTGAAAAAATTGTATATTTTGTATTTCTTCGGAAGTTGTATATTTACTTTGAAGAACACATATATAAATAACAATTTTTATATCTGTTATCTCGAAACCTACTTTAGCGTCTCCTGTTCCAAATCCAATCTCGCAGACTGTTGACGAGGATGAATGGCGCGAGAGAAGGTATTTGCAAACATATTGCATATATGTACATAACATGTAGATCGTTGGCTGTGTATCTCTAAATATCTCTCACCAATCCATTGCAATGTTTAATTGGAACAATGTCCGTCGAAATAAGCATGTAAATATGATCGTCTGTGAAGTGCAAAAATTTTAATTATTGCAATCGATTGATCTATATTGAAACCATCGGAAGTATTTAAGTACTGGATACGCCATGAATTATGTGCATTTTAGATGGTTATATCGTTATATGTATAATGTTGTCCTATGTAGAACAGTGCCTGCAACTGATATGGATTAACAATAAAGAATTTTTACCAATTATTTGCCAATAGAAGGTAAATATTATCTACGGACGCATGTTATTCCTGGGGTAAAAATATTTTGTAATGTTCAACCTGTAATATCTGGAGACTGGAGAACTAAACGGCAATCGGTGAAGAATTTTATTGAATCGGTGCCAATCGTAAAACTAGTCTACTGGATTTGATAGTGAATCGGTATTAGTGATTAACAACAAATAGTAAAAAGTTGGTACGTACAGTTAACAGTTTTTCACCACCAGGAAATTAATGATTTTTTGGTGTTTTGGTTTATTGACCCTCCCTCCGAGTGTTGAAGGGTGGTGTGAGTGACTGCACTAGTGCGGGAATTGGTAGAAGCCTTTTTATTTGTTGTTTGTTTTTTTTTACTAATAATTTTTATTAGTGTTTGAGAGTTTCGGATCGATGTATAGACTTGTTGTTATGTAGAGGTGGGTGAGGGAGGAGGGTGTAAGTAAACTGAGGTATTTTTATGAGTACTTTAGGTGATGTTGAGTAGCAATGTGTGTATTGATTGATAGGAATGTTTGGTGGGAATTATTATTTCAGGTTATGTAGAATATAGGATATATACGTGAGAGTGATGATATTTGTTGAGTTTTAGGCATTGAAGCGTTATCGGGAGATCTACTGGGATTTATTTTATTGTTGGTTCCCTGGCGCCGTAACGCTCTTAAAATAATGAGTTGATGTAGTGTGACACAACCGAGTAGTGGTATAAAACCAGTGCCGACGTTTTTACAGGGCACAGGAAATTGATATTATCGGTGTTGCAGTAAACTTAATGTATACATTTATTTGAGTGCTATCAATACTGCAAGTGGTCCAATTGACAAGTCCTCTCTCCCATTCCATAGGGCAGTGACAATGTTATTAAAATTAAGCTGTGTTATTTACAGAGGCTTTCGGTGACGTAAGATAGTTAACAGTGATGATGATGGCATACGGTTTATGCACAGTTTGCTTTGCAATTGTGATTGATCTATGTCCGATAAATAATGGTCGTTACCCTGCAAACTACTCATCTCTGTCATTCCTTTTTTGCAACTTCCTAATTTACTGTGATAGTTTTGTGAAGATAAGTATTAAGAGTCATTTGCAATTATTAGTAATGTGTAAGAATCTGAAGACGAAGAAACCTTTGTTGATTTACCGACATTTGATTCAAAATTATTGAATAATTTCAATTTGAATGAGCTGGGAAAACCCTTCCGGGCCCGTCAAAAATTAAGTGGTGTTTCACCAATCATTTGTTACCACTCGAGTGTATGTAGTTAAAGTGTGAATCAGACAAACATTTTCATAGGTTTTAGCATTTTTTAATTAACTTTTTTACGTTTTATGCGAAAGTGAATATGTGAGTGGTTATGGTTGAATTATATAATTGTGAGGAGGCTTATGGAGTACCTTCCTACATAATCATTGTTTGTAAATAGCAAGCATTCAAGCGACTTTAGTGCATTAATTCTCATCAATACTTTGTCAAACTTGAACGAGGTGAGTCTGTTTTAATTATTTAGTTGTGGCTCTAGTATATATTACAGTGTAGTAGTTACAGTTAATTCTGGGAATAGGGAATTACTGTGTCGAAAGTTCGTTAATAATGGTAAATATGGTAATTATTATTCATTTATTAATTAAGGCGGTGTTACTAGAATTTTAAGCAGCGTAGTACAATAGATATCAGTAATGTATCAATAGAGACCCCAGGATTTCGTTCCAAAAGTTTCTTTGCAATTTGTGACAAGTTACAAGCTGATAATACAGCTCTTTAAACTAAACATGATAAAATGTTTTCTTTGACGTGCTTAATGAGGTTTATGATTTGTCCGTAGGAAAGAAATAGTTGAGCTCGTTAAGAGCCTTGGTGTCGTTTGCTTTTGCTACTAGTTACGAATAGTGAATAGGTTTATAATGTGCACTGTATGTCATTCACACATGCTATACATGTGTACTACTTACCAGGGAGTATGAAATTGACCAACCTGTTATTATTTTGACGTGCTCTCTGGACACAAGAAAGTTTTAAGAATAGCTATATTTATGCGATTTTCTTCACACATGTATTACTGAATCATATAAGACGACTTCATGCTTTAAACGCATGGGGAAGGATTCATGGCAAATGTAGTGTGAAGGACTGGTATTGTGTAATAATGTTGGGATAGGATAATTCTGCCTTGGGAGTTTTCATGCGGTGTTTATAACCGGTAAGTCTAGCAAGTGAGGAGGTTTTCCAATCAGCAGTAACTATTAAACCTGGCAAGGTTTATGTACTAAATGGTCTGCTCCTGGAGGGAAAGAAGAGTCAGTCTTGGTTTTGTAGAAACAAAAGTTTTAGATTATTGTGCTGTTGTACATACAATAAAGGTGTATGATGGTTATTCTTCCTATTGCTATTCTTTGAGCACTATAGCTATATGTGCATACCCATCTGAAAAAGAAGATATGACGTTACGTGAAATGTACAATAATATATACCGAAGAACCTCACACACGTTACTTTCAAACCAACAATTCTCTTCACGTTCTGCTCACTGAAAGACGTCAACTAGTACTACTCCTGCTTTGCTGGAAATGGCTCACTGAAGGAAGCTACTTTCAGTCATCATTGTGTGTTGTTCCTAGAGCAGCAGCAGCTGTGGTGAGGCAGAATTTTTGCAGACACTAGTTTACATTGGTAGGAAACACTAGAAACACTAGTAGTATAGTATAGTACAGGGCTTTTGTGATATGTTAATTATGTATGGCATTACTAGATGCGAACGAGAGGGCAAGTTGAAAATGTAAACGCTTGGCTAGACAATCGTCAGTGTTTTACAACGTATTATAATATTATGTGATGAAATATCAGCCACTTTTGCTATTATGGAGAGCAATTACATATGCTATTAGCAGATATGTAGGTAATTAAGTGTATAGTTTCTTTCTTTGAGTTATACATAGATATATTAAGTGGTCGTACGTTGATATCTAATAAATATTTTTCTACATATGTGTAATTGGGTATATAGTGTGGGACGTTAAATATGTTTTAAAAAAGAGCTAACTTTTGGTTTCACCCTTTGTATCTACATATATAACTGTGTGTATATGTGAGTTCTCTCATAAGGTCAACTTTAAGTATGACAAACTTTAAGAGCTAAAAGCTAGTATCATTTATAATATAAGCTGTTGAGCCTATGCTGAAACGAAAGGGGTTTAGATAGGTGCAACGTTATTATCTCTCCCTTTCTGTAGTAAGTACATAGAATTTCATGTAATGAAGACAAAAAATGATTTTGCTGGCTAAAGCTAGTAGCCAGTCAGTATATATGCTTTAACTGCATTTTAGACACGATGCACTCATCCAAGTATAACCACCTACCTACGATGAGTATACTGTGTGCATGGTGCATAATACATTAACCATTTGATGCTGCTACCCATCGTTTGCTACCAGAATGATACTGTGACCGATTGTAAGAGAACTTGCGGTCTACAATATGTAGGAGGAAAATATAGAAGTATGGTTGTACAGCAACTAAATTTACTATAGTGACAAATTAAAAAAAATGTACTTACATACTTAAATAGGCTGCACTTATAGCTTTCAGTTTCGTTATAAGGAGATAGACGGATGATGATGATCTTTGCTTCGTAAGTATATTTTAACGAAAAAGTTTGTTGACAGTCATTTTAGCTCAGCTACATTGTAGCTAATATTAGTCTCTTCTTCATACAGACACTTTCAGTGTATAAGTAGCCGTATCAGTGTGATTGGACGGATTTGACCCCGTGAAAATTTTATCTGTATTATTTATTCCACCAAAATACATTTATTTTCAAAGTGTGCTTCGGTGCCAGATTTTTAGCTTTTGCTCCCTTTTACCCTTTTTCTGCTGTTTAATGCACAACTTAGCTGCATATATTAGCACGAACATCTAAGTTGTGATTAATATTCATGGTTTAATAGGTTGGTTTTCAGTCCTTGGTACTGTAAAGCAGAGGGTAAGATAACAAATACTTGGGGACAATGTTGACGCAATAATTTTGTCTGAATGATTTTCAAAGGGAATTTTATACTTACGAAAATGTATGTCTATGTGAAATTAAAAATCAGAATTTGGTGAAGGTCAGGGTAAAATTAGGAATGAGGATAGAGCAGATGAAACATGTGAGTAAATCATTTTCAGCATTTAGTGTAGAGAGTTAAGCATGTAATTTATATAGAAATTGAATTTTTTTGGGTGTAAATCGTGAGTGCAGTTAGGGATACTTTTTACCATTTTTTGAAAGTTCTCTTGATGCCATGACTGTGCCTAGCCTAGAGAATTGGCTACACTGCATTTTCATGTATGCTGAAAGGATTTGTAAGCTTATAGTACAGTAGTACAGATGCTCCTCATGTTAGGATCACGTTTAATTGGGAATGTGTACAAACCTTATTGTTGCTTCCATTCGGTACAGTGTGTCAGCGCAGAAAAAATGCAGTAAAATTCTATTAAATGTACAATGTAACAGTGCACAAAAAATGAAGTAAAAGTCTATTAAAGGTATGTGGTAGTGGCTGGGACCGGGCCGTATTGCCGTATCGTTAGTATGTATACGAACATAAGGAGCATAAACTATATAGATTCTATTTACGCCTGTGCTCACTTCATGCATTAAAAAATGCAAATAAAAGTAAGTAAAATTTGCGTGACCTCAGTTGGAATGTAAAGGCCAGGGAAATAGCAGTAGATGCATTCAGGCAAGAAATAGTTATTGGATTTGGAAAATTTAAAGAAATATGCATGCATGCAGACGGGTTTGTATAAGTAGGAAAATAATTTTAACACTTTATGTTTGGGTTCCAATACTGCCAATGCAACTACCTTAACGGTAGAGAGTTTGGACGTCTTTTGATATGTCAAAGTTATTTTTGTCAGATTTTTGAGAAGCAATACGTATATGTTTTCGTCACTACATATATCCGAAGCTATATTTTTTCTCTGTCTGTTTTTATCCACGAATTAAGATTAAGATTTAGTATATCTGCAAGTATAGGAGAGACAAGTAAGTATAATTTATCTTGTAAGTGTTAAATATGTTGTTCAGGTTATTTTTTGCAGACGGATTGTAGGATGAGGGAAATCCTACCTTTTTGCTATAATTTGGTCATTTTTGTTGTGAAATATTGCTGCCTTCTTACTTTGGTGCATACTTCGTGAAAATATAATCTTTTCAGTTAGGCTGATGGAAATTTTTTTTATTAGATATAAATTAGGATGATATAATTTCTTTTCAATGTACGGATCCAGACATATGGAAAATTAGGCTGAATTGAAAGGCAGAGACGTACATATAAGGGAATTACTAATAATAGAGAAGAAGTGCAGAGAATCTGTGCTCACACTCACTGCCTTGTTATTGTTTACTGACAATAAGTCATTAAGTCTTGAGCATTCTTGAAGGGGTTTTAAAGGTTGTCAACACCAACATTATGTAAATTTGGCATTTAAAAACTGATTTACATGGCAAGACGTTTTTTTCCTTTGGAAAATGTGTAGGATCTTGTATAAGTTTCATTGTGCAAGTGTAGTTCTGGTACTTGTCATGGTAGGATGGCATTTAGCTGCGTCTGTTACACTAGAAGAATGTAAGGAGTGAGTTCTTTTGAGCTTTCTGCTTTTAATTTGCCTGTGTGCATGCTTCTCTCTCTCTCTCAGCTTTAAATGAGTAGAGTGCTATGTTGTTCTTTTTCTGCAGACTTTCCACCTCACAAAAGTAATAGATTTATCGGTAATCAGCATGGGGTTTCTTTCCCGACGTGCACTTACTCATGAGTATATTTCAAGTGTAATAAAAAGAAAACAAGCTCGGAAGACCACATATAATATGTGCGTATAGCGTCTTAATACTGCACAATTCTACCTTCTTGTAGGGAATATGGTTGAGGAAAAGTGTACAATTTATTTATCTATGTGTATTGTAGAAACCACATGTTTTTAAGTACCAATTTACGGAGATACTTGAGGTAAAGCTGAGGCAGACGGATTTTTATATACTTATTCGCCAAGGTGTAACTATAAAGGTTTTTATAGAAAGTAGTATCTCCGTATGGATATCTCTTTATGTGTGGATGTAATTTTAATACGTGCAGCGTATAAGCAGGTAGGGTGAATAAATATGTGTAGGTATGAGGGTGGCTTATGCACATGGAAACATGATGATTGGTAGGACTTTACAGCTTTATTTTTCTATTTCTCTATGGTATAATATGGAAGAAGCGTGATCATATAATTATATGTATAGAATGTTTTAGCTTCTATTAGAACACACACGCATAGTTTTCTTTTTCAGACGGTTAGTTAACTGGTTACTGCTCCAGGGTCCCCTCTTGGCAATCGTTCCCACGCTTCACGCACTCTTGAATTATTATCTTCCTACATGCGTGCTATGTTACTGGGATATGGGACTTTAATTTAATAATTTACACTTTTAAACCCGTTCCTCACGTAAATTTAGACTCGGTATAAGAATTATATATTTTGTTTAGGAAGCAGCTCAAGGGCCACACTATATGGTGTATTAGTTTATAAAAGGACCATTTAATCTTTAAATGTAAAAATCCTTCCTCATGATTTCGATGAGGTAGCAGGGAGATGTTATGAAGACGCTGCTTGGGTAGTGATCCTGTAATAATCTGTTTGTTGTAGCAATGGAGCTGTAACATTGTACTAACAATGCTCGCTGATGCAATATAAACTATATAGTGATATACATAGCGTAATAGATAGATTGTACTACAAATTTAAATGGCAAGGGCACATATTTGGAGGTAGAAGAAAGATTTGGAAATATGATTATCAAGTCTTGAAATTCGGAGAGATTTGGTGGCTTCGACAAGGGTTGCAATGACTTGAGGATTTTATTGATATCATTTTATTCTCTCTCTCTTTCTCCAAGGTTTGTCTACCTTATATCTACTATATGTGAATATAAGCCGGAATCTTCAAATGCACTGAGAGTAGTGAATATATTTTGGGTTTTGTGGATGATTCATGCATCGGAGCGCGATTTTTTTCAACGTGGTCGTCTTTGTTCTCTTTACGGATTTTTGTCTCTGAGGTATGCACTTCTTTCAAATATGTACGTGGAATGCATTCAGGTAGATTTTGATACACGTTTCACACAGTTAACCTAGCATCTGGAACAATAGCCTATAGGTTGTAATAATGAGTACCGTTTTCTCTGGGCATTATTAGAAGATTGCCGTAGGTATTTGAGTAGGTAGAGGGTATTGTATTTTCTTGTGGTGTATCTTTGCTAAGGTATTGTGTATTCTTAAAATTAGTCGGGAAAATATTTTAGATTTTTTTAAATGTTGACTTGGATTTAAAGAACGAAAGTTATTTTGGATATAAATTGAATGGCATATGTATTATGTATGATGGAAGCAATGTAATGTGCATAGAAATTTATGTGTACCTGTACAGTATAAGATTATGATAGACTTGTCAAGACACATGAGCTGTTTCGATTCCCCTAAGCATGCTTGTGCATACCACAGGCATGATTTTTATTTAAGCTAATTGGGATTAAGTATTATGGAAATGTGCGGAAAGAGCCAATGGAATGGGAATACTGTGGTCACATTCCTTTCCACCAAAGTGATTCTCATTGCTTCGGCAATAAATTGAAAAAAAAATTCCTAGTTTTGTTATGGTTCCTTTGTGTTTACTTTATACGAACTTATACAGCTATATATTGTATAGGCTAATATAATGTCCTGACAGACTGACTTAACTTCCTCCTTCCCTCTGTCTGACTCCTTATTGTGTGAACTTTCAGTTTTCACTTTTTCTTCAACGACTGTAAATATCTCCTTTAGGTTGTCTTCACGTCTTGAGCTGTTCATGATTTAGTTTTTTTGAAAGGTTTATTTATCTCTTTTTCCTATTTTCCTAAGCTACTTTTATACGGGTTAAAACTTTTCACCTAGCCAGTTCTCGTTGTGTATAAATAAGGGGTTAAAAGTGTATGTATAAATGTTGTATTTGGCGATGTATTTTGTAAACAATATTAACGTCAGTTTTGTTGCTTGTTGAAAGAGAGAGAGAATAATGGTGGTAATGAATGTGAATAAAAAGTTGAGGAAACCCTTATGCTATATTGTTGTCTTTTACATACCTTGCCGGTAACGACATAGGTCTGAGTAAGACAAAAGGGCAAAAGCATCTTACGCAATGAGGTTTAACACAGTAGAGCATGAGGAATAAAGCGATTCTTGCCAAGGCTCTTTCTTGTGAGGAGATAGAAAGATATTCGGATGTATAGGAACTATGCGTAACTCTTTGATGTGTTTGTTGATGTTGACTGTCAGTCGTTGGAATTATAGGAGGAGGACACACAGCAACTGTTGTTCTATTGTGTGGAGAGTGTTGTCGTAGTTGTAGTGGTACATTGACAACAGAAATATATGTACTCTTGGCTTGTCTTTGGGATTGCTGAACAAGAAATACAATGGTTTGACGGTGCAGTCGGAAAGACCTCAAAGGATTTGAAGAAGGATTGAGAGCAGGAAAACATTTATAGTAGTGGATACAGTGGATCAAGTTTATGAAAGAAATAAAAAAAAAAGTCTGTAAAGTAGAAAAGGTGAAATTCCTGAGCCTGAGCTGAGTGTGCTGGTATCATTACTGTTACTCTACAGAAGTAGTTACTCTGTTCTTGTGAGCCAGTGGTAATGGAAGTCTTCTTCACTTTTTTAGTATCCTCAATGTATAATTCTGAGGTAAAAAGAAGATTGAGCTTATCCTGAGACTATCCTCGTCGCTGTATGTTCGAAGTAAGTTGCTTCTGTAGTGTTATAGGATAAATCATTTACAATCCAGAGTAGTGTGAGCAAGGATAATGGAAATGGACAAAACAGATATACTGACAACAAGCAAGACTTTAAAGGCTGATTTAACCGGCACTACAGTAAAGTTTTCTTCTTCTTCACATAATATCTATGTTGACTGTAAGAAACGTAAGGTGGAACAAGTATCATAAAAAGATTCGGCATGTAACATGTATTTGACGTTGTCATCTATACCTATAGGTAAACATAGACTGCACCATATACTTTTCTTTCGAAGGAAAATAGACATTTCGTAGCTATTATGACTTGGCACACATAGACAAACAATCTGAACATTCCATTGAATGGGGGTAAATGAATAACGAGCTTTTATAGCCCAATGTTGTGGTAAAGATTTCATATATATATGTATCATTCACGCGCATATAAAGTCAATGACGGCAACTTCAACTTGCCAAAGTGAAAAAGTTCAATGAATGAAAAACTGAATGAGAAAGAGAAACACTGACGTTTGCAAGCGCAATTGTGCATGCATGCCGCATTGAATTTGTCTTTAGTTTAAATATACTGTCGGCATTTTCCCTCAAGTTTAAGTGCATCTCGGGATTTATAGGAAGATTCTATATACTTTACATGAGGGACGACTTAGGAGTCTGGATGTCTATAGGAGAATCTCATTCTTATGAGTATATGTATGCACTTGATTTTCATTTGTCTCTGCATGTGTCGTGTGTGTATACTTCACGCCATAGACCAGTAAGAAAAGATGTAGACATGAGAGTGTGAGATTTATTCAAGAATCACATTTATCAATGCAGGGGAACATCCTAAGAAATGCACTGTTGTCGAGTCAATGTCTGTCTTGTTTTATAATCCTTCAACACATTGTCAAGGGAAAAAAGCCCTGCCGTCGTCGTTGTCGTTAGACGGAAGCTATATAATGTCTATCTCTATAAAGTGTTCCAGTTGTCTAGGGAAAGATCCACTATTTAAAGTATTGTCAAATCATTAGAGGATGGTGGCTACTTCTGCCATGGAGAAATTGTTGCTAAATTGATAGTAGACGAAATGACGAAAAAATGGGACAATAGATGGATGTGAATCACATTATGTGATTTTTGCTATAGGATTGTTTTTTTTGGTAATTTTCTTATAGATGTGCATACATTGATGCTTTAAGCAAACTTCATTGTTACAACAAAAGCTGAACTTTGTGTTTTTTCCTTTCTATAGCCTAGTTCAAGTTGATTTTTGCGAGGCTCACGTTTTGCTAAGTATTGTTTTTTTAACAATTGCACGGTGCTATTGCGCTCTTGTAGTCAAACCGAACCTTCCTGAACCTTTTGAGGCTAGGTGAGGTTAGGATCTTCACATTTCGGAAAGTAAGAAAGTTCAATAAATTTTTCGAATCCACAGCTAGGTGTTAGGGTTTAGCAGGTTTGTGTGTATGTGCTCGTGTATGTTCACATGTAAATTTCTGTAAAGGGACACCTTCTACTTAGCAGCAGCATATTTTTGGGGTGGAAAATGATGCAAAAATTTGTGCAAAAATTATTATTTGAAGAATAAGTCTATTATTTCCTCAATAATGTTAATGTATTTTTAGTTGAAGTAAATTGTTTTATAATATCCGCTGGAAGTAATTATTGTCTTTCACCTGTCACCCCTGCTAAAATATGCCGGCATGAGTCTATATATAGAGATTTAAAGGGAAATTGGAATTTCAATTACCGATGAACCTGAGCAAGTAGAGGTTGAGAAACTTGGGTTAAAATTTGGAATTATGATCATGAAACAGCATTCCAGATTGATGACGTCCCATATAATAATGTATGCTGAACTGTTGATTAGTTTGGCAAAGAGACGTCTTTTTCTATTTGCAAAAGTAAGTGAGTGAGTGGATATATGAGTATGTATGAGTATATAATAGCTTTTCATGTAAAAGTTGTGTGTACTTTAAAATTGATGGGATTTCTATCTGCTGAGAGTGTAAGAAAGTATATTTTAAAAAACTACTCACTATTGTTTTATCCCAGACTCTGTCAGTAATAATGAAGTAGTGAGAGATGGAGCAAGTCTTGTTAAAAGATTATTGAGAGTTACGTTTGATAATCAATGATGTTTCCATCTGATCATCTCAATTTACAGCTCGGGTTCTTTTTCAGTTGTACAAGTTTTAAGATGGGAAAACACTATGTTGTCTAAAGGTTAGTAGGGCCGTATAGTTGGATGAGATGGTATGCTGTAATAATGTTATTCACACAAGTTAGTGGAAAAATGTAAAAAGCCTGAATGTCAGGCTTAAAGTCGGAAAAACTTGTCAGCATCTGTATACATCAATTCATTGTGAAGACTAGAAAACTAGATAGAATTGTTTCTTTTTGGCCATATTTGTACGTGCGTTTTGCATATGTAATGTGAGCTCCATCCTCACATGAGATTACGGGTCTTATAGATTGTGCAAATGAATTTATTACCTACTCACGGAAAATGACTTGGTGAGACTTTATGAGTTTAATTGAATGCAATTTACTTTGTTTTAGAACATCTTGGTAAAATATTCATTCTCTCTTTTGGTTTATGAATATGAGAATAATTATTATTGCTTAAAAATCTTCACATTGGAATTTGTAGGTGTATAGATATACATTTAATATATTTATGTGTAAAGCCAAATTTATTAGGACCCCGGTCGAACCAACTCTTACGAGCAAAGTGCAACAAAATATTAAGTTTTGAGAGCACCGGTGTCTGTGCATTTAAAAATGTTTCTTGCAAATTTTATCGTACCATAAAATGAAGGGATAGTTCAAGTCTTGTTGTTACATTTTTTATTTTTAATCCGATTGCTATCTATGCAAATGAGAAATAAGCTGAGAAAAATCATGTGAATATGTTTACACTGAAGTTTTTGATTATTACTGGAAACCGTAGATTTAGCTACTTCACATGCATCTCCTTGGCTGAATTTTGTTTGCATGATGGAAGTTGTATGATTTGTTGGTAGCATAGCATGACTTTGATGAATAATTATCAATGCATTTACCCTTTCGGTCACTTGAGGGTAGATTTTGGAACCCTTCGAGTCAGAATAACCTCCTTTAGTACAGTGTAATTATTATTAGGAAGGAAAGGAATGTAGAAAAAATTATGTAGAAAAAGGCTCATAAAATGTTTCTCAATCTTGTACTAAGTAAGCGAAGTTCATTAAGAGATTCTTGGGAAAGTTAAAGAGCTGGAGGATACTTACTGTGATAGTACAACCACTGAGCTAGTCAGTTTTTTGGAGTGAAAAAACATTGAAGTGAACCCTGATTTCGTTGATTCCCATGAGATAATGAGTGAGACCGGCTTGACACAGTCCATGTGGATGGTAACATTAAAATCTGACTGAATTTTTATGTTATGTATGTGAAAGTAAGTACTTGTCGAAAAAACATCATGGAAAAGTTCAAACTGGAGGGTAGGAACCCCTAAGTACCTCATCGTCCTCTCTATGTATCTCTATATCTATCCATCCGATATATATTAGTGTAAGTTGTTGCACAAAATTTAAACTTGTCCCGAGAGGTTTCAGTTGCGTGTGAAACTTTACCAAAGTGAAAAATGTGCTCGTTTCAAAGCAAACCGTGTGAATGAATGACAGTTTTTCCACTGAGTACACATACAATATATCTGTATACTTTACGCACGCATCTCTCACTCTTTCTGTTTTTCGCTCCGATGTGTGTATACTTTTACTCCGTCTCGGTAATGTGTATATATCAGCTTGGGAATTTAAACTGACGGTGGACGTGCTTGCATTGCGTGCCTGCATTATGTTGGAACTGCGAAGGGTTGACAAAAATACGGGTGATTCATGGGAAAACAAATAGAGAAAAGAGGAGTATGTTTACGTGGGTTGAGTGAGGGAGAGAAGAGAAGGGAGAAAGATATAACAGCCATGAGTACTTCTGTATATTATATGCACCCCATTTTTAGATTTATATTTGGACATTCTTGTGGCGGAATGTTTCAAGCTTTTACAGTAATAATAATGATAGCAAAAGAGTGACTGAGAGTGCGAGGACGCTGCAGTTTAGTGGTCATGCTTAGGCGACTCGGGGTGCCTAAATATGTATTTACAGAAAGAGGAGATAAAATGTGTGGAATTATGTATGTATGCTCAGCACCAATGCTTTTACATGAAAAGTGACTTATGATTGATATGCCTGTATATATCTATATTTATGTACAGTTTATTAATATTTAGAATAGGCTCAAGTCCATTTTTTTCTCAATTCTAAAACCATATTTCATGGTGGTTTCATCCATGCGGATAATATGGAAATTATTATGTCGAGTTTGTGGATAGAGTACGAACTACGAAGGTAAATAATGATAGTGTAACAAAATATTTTGGATAAATCATGCAGGGATCCGGAAGCCATATTTATATACTTATATGATTTTATACATCAGTAACATGAGGTGTTGAATTCTTTGATGGAAATACAGTTCGGAGGTTCGTGCTGAAAATGTGGGGTACTTGCTACTAGTGTTGCTAGTACTAAGATGGGAACCCCTGCCTTTCAAGTGTTTGTCAAATACATGGAGGTATTGTTAAAGCTTATGAAATTTGCATGATTGTGATATCATTTTCAAATATTTTTAGACGAGACATGATATCACATGTTCAGCACATAGGTATTTGCCCTTAAATTTTTGAATGATCTCTAACACGGTTCGTCGTTCAAGGTATTTTTTAGGGATTAATTTCTATGTTTATTGATGTGGCTGTGGTATCGATAGTTTGCAGTTCAGTGCAAATAAATGCTCAAAAAGGGGATCCTCGGGTAATCTGCGAAGATATCAAATTGTTTTGAGTGTTTGGTTTGGTTGTATGTGGATGCATGGGATCATGGGAGGTTTGAACATGGATAAAGTGCATATTTTTATTGCTTTATTTGGTCAAGACCTGAACGATAACCTAGGCTGCATCAACCAAAGACTTATATACGTGTTTGTATTGTCGGACATGAACCTTGATGATGTATCTGTTGTTTATATGGATGTTACCGCAGCGTAGCGATGATGATGAATGCCACTTGTGCATCTCGATTAGGCTTGCATTGGAACGAAATGAGCCAATGATGTGTCCATCATTTAGTCAATTTACGGCAGACATATCTATCTCTCTGCTTGTGGCGAGTGTGTAGGTTGGCAAGTAAAATGATTGGGTATTTTTTTCATTACAGTTATATGTCATTTTTTCATGGCTACTGTTATTGGTGTTAATCAAATCATCGAACGTAACTAAACTTTTAAACTCTTTTAAGTTTATAAATACAATGAAAATTGGATTGGACTGCTGCTTGAGTGAAGTAGTTTCTCCTGTGTTCTGGTCCTGTTGTGCTCTTATATGAAATCAGGACGCCCTATTCTGCTGATTTTAGTGCGTCATGATTGCAGCTGGAACTTTTTCAAACGTTTTCCTGCAGGTGAGAACTATGAGGGAATGTTAAAATATAAAAATATAATACATGTTCCGAATTTTTTGTGCGTACCCATAACAAGTACGTACTGGTTCCAACAAGCTTTGTTCAACAAGTTGAGCCTCTCCTCCCAAAAAAATCGTTCCAGCTAAAAAATCCTGTGCACTGGCCCAGTGCTAGGTAGGGAGGACTTCGCAGGTAGGACTTCACCATGCAATAATATACCATACCAGGGATATTATTGACAAAATGGGATTTATGGGATGGTATTAAAAAAAGTTGGAAATGTAAAGGTGTATACAGGAGTTTTAATTACTGTAAACAAGATAGATTGCTAACCTGATGATTACTTCTAAGAATAAAAGCAATGTTAGATGTGAGAAAGCTTATTGAGTAGAGCAGGAGGATTTACCATTAAGTTGGCTTTTTCTGATTGAAGAGAGCTTCAACTGATAATTACAGGTTTTAATAGATAGTTGTAATAGTTTCATGCTTATGTAGAGAAGGACTGGCCAAGAAAGTACTCCTCACCCAAGCAGGGGTACTTGAAGACTTCTCGCTTTGCTATGGAAAGCACACACGGAGTCAAACACGCAAAGATAAGAAGAAAACCCCACAGATGTTCATTTTTTGGGAAGGAATTGAAATAGAATTTTGAGCATCGTGTCAGCTGTCCTCATCTGTTCTGAAAATCTTGTTTGACCTTCTGTATGTACTGTAGTGTGAACTTGTTACAGGCTATATGCTATTTGATTTTTTAATATATTAAATAAATTATATACTTGTCGATGCGTTAATGAAATACATCAAGATATCTTTTACTATAGGATTTACAAATTAATATAATCATAGTTTTGAAGATATGTATAAGCTACACTACAAGATATGCAGTTAAGATATAGGAGACTTTACTATTAAAGATATACAATAGATATACAGTTAGGATTTTAAAGGCTGTATAGATTATACTGAGACAGAAGTATGAACTTTGAAATACTTTAAGATATATATTTTCTCGTTCTTTAGGAAACAGATCTAATAGGAGATGAGAAGAAATGGAAAGGACGTTCAACGTACATATATAAAGCGTGCCGTCCGTAAAATTTGACAGGTGTGTAATAAGTGCAGATTTTTTTGAGCTTTTGCATATCATGTTATATAGAGGAAAGTTGATTTGAAGCACCATTAACTGCTGCTGTTTCGTTTGCCGCTGTTGGCCCTGCTTATAGTAACAATAGTTATTGTAGTTCGGGAAGATGCGGCAAAGTTCATGGCACGAGTTCAAATCTTGTTTCAATAGTCAAAATGTAAAATTATGAGATTCTCCGATCACCATCTGCTTTAGAGAGGAATGCTGAAAGGCGATAGATACGCACATCTTCACGCATTGGCACACTCTAGTTCTCTCTCTGCTTTCATTCCGTTGTTAAGAGAGGATTTTTGATCAGAAATTTTGGGATGACTTCTGCTCCTTCTCTCATCTGACCAGCAGTGGTTCTCTTCTAGCATCATTCTCATTTCGAATCACATGTTGGTTTTATTGAATGCTTGGAGGTACTTACATACACTTGTGAATAATGTAGTAGTTACATGGAAGAAACATATGTGTCTTCCGTGATAGTAGCATTAGCATTGAAATTGGGAGGTCAATCTTCCCTGTAGTCTTATACCTCCTTGAACTTAACAGATCAAATAAAAGCATAAGGAGACATGGGAAGATAGATTTTTTGTAGCTTTTGGTCAAACTGTCGATAACCAACTGGAAGGTTTTAGAATCTACGGATGGCTCTTAGCATGAGGAGTCAGAGTCAAGTCACCATTAATTCGGGGGTGTCATTGGTCCAAGTCCAGTTTCTCCTAATCTCTGCTCTGCTTAAACGCAGATGTTGTTTTCTGGAACTAATTGATGTGTTATTAGGCAGTTTTGATTACTAATGTAATTTTAAGCACGGTTGTCTTCAACCTTTTGGTATAGTTATTAAATGCATTTTTACTCGTTGAGACTGTTACCACATACGAAGATATGGTTGTGGGCTCTGCCTTTAAATTTGTTCCATCCTTCGAAATTTGCATTCTAGTTTCGAGTAATTTTTTGCTCTTACTTTAATACCTTGACTATGCTATTAATTGGGAAAATTGGTGACAGCAGTCGTACTTTTATCTGTTGAAATGGTCTGATGACGCTTTAATTTGCATTTAAAACAGTTGTCTTTGTGTGAGTCAAGCACACATGGTCAGAAAGTATGACTTTGGCTCTCACGAAATTCTGCAAGATTTTGTATTACCTTTGTTGATAGAAGTAAATAAATGATTGCTTCATATCGAAACAAAGTAATTGAATGGTATGAAAGGAACCATGTCTACGTGATAAGCTTTCATAACTGGACCATAATTTTTCGAAAATTTATGGGAAATTTCTGTAAATGAGTTTTCTGGGAGTACGTTTACTAGAGATGGAAATGATAGTCTTCCATAATTTAACTCCATATTGCATCATTGCATGCATGCACAGAAAATCATTGCCTGGCAGGGAGTTTGGAATGGATGGTGCATTGCAAAGCATGGGTGTACATACAAAAAGCGACGCCATGTTTGCTACATGGAAGGAACCCATTTACTTGCGATTGAAATTCTTTCTCTTGCAACTATACGTTGATTTCTTGGAGCTCTTCTATAACAAACCAATCTCTGTGCAATTTTGTGCTGAAGTCTGGCAATCAATTAAGTACTGTGTGATATTATCGTTTGTTGTCAATTTTTTGCTGGGCAAAAATGCATTTCTTTGATGTCAATAATCCTAGTGAGGAAGTATACGATATTAAGGAATAACTAGATTCGATCCTGTTATCACACCGAATTCGGGTTAATGATGACAATACTGAGTGATTTGAAATATAAACTTGTACAATCTCTTGTTAAAATTTTACGAGCTAGCTAACAAGCTTGGAGATTTAATTTCAAGTGTGAGACATTATATGGGAAAGCGAAGTCCCACCACTATAGATTTACAAAGCAGGTGTGTCTAGGATTTTTCCTGACAATAATACTACTACCCCCAGCAAGAGGATAAGAGAGGTACGGGGAGAAAGAGTGCGAGTGTGTATTTGTGTGTGTATTGTGTATATACGCTTGTGAAGACAGCATCTGGCATGTGTGTGTGTATGTGCCTAAACAAGCTGACTTATAATTACAAAAACTATGTGAGTTTCTCTATAGAAATCGGGTATGAGGTTGTAGTATAGTAAAGGTGATCAAAGATTAAACAAAAAATGATATGCGAGGTCCATTCATGAGTTTGTTCCGTGTACTTATATTAACATACCTATATAACAAAATGGCCAAAGCTATATTAATCTTGGTGTGCATAGTTTTTTGTGTGTACATAAAGCTTCCTAAAGATGATAGTATTATACTGGAGGAAGTTCGTATATAGGTGTAGTTGCAATATGGATAGAATAGTAAAAATTTAAAGCCTGAATTCATTTGAAAAGGTAGAAAAGGTTTTCTCCTCTGTTCCGTACCACATATGCATGAAGGTAAATGATCATTGAGGATCTCCTCCGGAGTTTCCCCTCTCTCTCTTGTGACAGACCTAGAAAACTTGTACTACTATATAAGCAATTTTACAATATGTGAAGTTATGTAAGTGTGTGAAATCAGCTTGAACTTTATATCTCCCTGAGCATTTTTTAAACACTCTACTATAGGGAATATCATTGTGTGTGTATGCGTATACGTAGGCATATGGATGGCCTTTATTTACAACACACGCAGCTGCTCCATTGCGTTACCCTCTGCTGCTGTAACGCATTGTTGTGTATATTTCATACTTTACCTGGTTTCTTCTTGATCTCTGATCACATTACCTTTTCCCATGGAGAAGTACCAATACATTCCTGCTCGATTTTAAAGATTGTACGCCATATACCCTCGATGCTATTATCCTCTCTCACCGGCTGGCTGGAGATGTTGAATAATGAGTAGCAAGTCGGAATGAAGCTGCAAGTTGTAAGGCCGCGTATATTTTTTCGATTTTTATTTCAGGGAGCAGTGTTAAATTCTACACGGTGTATTCTTTAGTATTATTATCGCACTCACATACATGCGGGATACTTAAGTAGCTGAATGAATCTCTATAGTTGGTACTATTCTGTTGATTCGGTCGTCGTCAAGGTACTGTTTACGTATGCTTGTGTGTATTTAGGCATGTATATATGTAGGTGTTATTGAGGGGGCATGGACAAATAAGGTTGTATATAGTAAGGCAAGGTCCATGGTATTTAAAACCTACCTACCTTCAAACCATTGGTAAAAAAATTATTATGGTAATTTCTTCAAGGATTGTCACTGAACTTGTTACCCATCGGGCTGTATTTTATAATACTTGGAAAAGTTATCGGTACACGACCCCTGAGGAAACCAAATGATTATGAACTATATGGAGGTTCTATAGTTATCTATTATATATATAGATACATTCCTTCTTACTTGGATTTTGTCATAATGTACGACACTGATGTAAAGTATGAAAGTTCATTGCCGAAAAATATGGTGGTTCTTTGTTATTTTTCCACGTACTTTGATTTCGGCGTGCGTCCTTTTCTTGTGTGATTTCTCCACTGTCATGAGGACCATCATTCACCTGGAGCTGGATCTTACGTGTATATACTTATGTACACATGTTTTTTTAAATTTTATATTGATTTTGTCGAATATGTTTCCACTAACTGTGCTACATCCATCTTAAATACACTTCTCTCCTGGGGTATCCTTGTTGGCACGTAGTGATGGAGGAAGATGTGCGAAGTTGTATCATACGTATACATATCCCTTGATGAGATCTTCTAGAGGCTGAAATGATATGTGACAGGAGGAGGACCTTTCATCCTCTCCTTATTCCAATGCTGAACTTTAAATGTGGTGTTTGTAAAATTTTTCACTGGATTCGATGGAGGAAACGTGACTATATTTTATGATTAGTATATACATCATATACAAACTGCTTCCTCAGCTCATATCTTATTTGTTTTAGTGAATCCACGTGGAAAATTCTTAGTAGTTTTTTCTCCACATTTTCCTACCACCATGTATTACCTCTCTTATTTTCTCTTTGGCAGGTTAAACTCGTATTTTATCCCAAAATTTCTACTGTATATTAGAGAATATATGTTTTACTCTACGTTTCACGAATGTTAAAACCTTCTCTCCCTCATGAACCGTCCAAAACAAAAAGGCTCGCAACAAATGATCTTGTATTTCCCGAAACGGGGCAAGCTGAAAAATCCCTTGAAGCCAATTGTAGTGCCTTGTGGCTGCTAAGGCTAATAATTTCCGTGATGAACATCCGGATGCTGGAACGTTATTGGCTAATTTACATAGCCTACCTGTTTTTTTTCGGGTCATAAGTTATTTCCACGTGTCGCATACCACAGTAGAGATTATTTGTTTAAGTTGGAGGTGATTGCGAGATTCCAGAGATGAGAGGGAATGACAAGGGAAATGGGTGGGTTAGAAAAATGCGCTAACTCTGAACTTGGAGACGTGCAGGCAATTGTAATCAATGCCATGTACATATTTTGTGCCTTACCAGTAAGTACGACTGTTCATTGTCGAGTATCCATCCATCTATCTATCTGGTTGGTGCTGCTGCTCCTGCATGGTTATGTATATTCCTGTCGTTCGTATGTTTGGGCAGTTGGTCGAATCTGAAGTGGAAGAAAGCAGCACTTTTTTTTTGTATTTCTTCTTCACACCATTCATCCATACGTCCATACAATCACAACTATATCGTGTACAGTGGTGTCTCTGTCTCTGGGCTTGAGCAGCGTGGCAACGATTTTTATTAATAATCCCCTCATATTTTTGGAACTTAACCTGCAGTATCAAATTCTGAATTTACAAAGGAGACTCGAATAAGCGCTATTCAAGGAACTAAGGACTACTGTTATTATTAAGGTATTCAAGAAAAGCACCCTTTTAGAGGATTTACTTTTGTTCAATCACAATATATACGGTAATATTCACCCTATACCTATAATTGCCCTGTGTTTATCATGTGTATTTGGATTGAGAAATTGGAAGTTCGGGTACTTGCACTTTACTTACACCATTCCATTACATTGTGTATGTTTACAAGATAGCTAGGAGAGGATTATAGTGGAATAAGTGGAGTGGGAAAGACCGGCGTTGTAGGTTAGGAACAAAGGCACAGGAATACATGAGAGCTTGGTGCATGGAAACGAACGGTCTTGAATGTAATTTTGAGGGTGAGCCATTGCCGGAATTCTGTCAGTTCTGTGCAGTCGTTGCTGCTATGAGGTTGTGACTTTTACATGTCAGATATCAGACAGAGTCGATATAGGCAAGTGGTAAAGGAGTCTCTCGAATTGAGGGCCTTAATTGAACTTTATCCATATATTTGGATATTTTTACTTGCGTATGTTTTTTTGAATCTATAAATTTAAATCATTCAATGGATTTAAATGCTACTTCTTAATTGATGTAGTTCTTCGATTTGATAAAAGCAATAAATGAATGGTATACATCGAGAAATTCCCATGTATGAAATTTTTGTCTATCAAATCAATACATAGTACGTTACAATTTTTATCAAGATATACACCTGTGAAACGGCTTTAGTGTGGCTTTTGTTCGTTTGTTTGTTGGAGGTTACTTGAATTGATTGGCGATACATTTATTATTGCTATAAACTTGAAACATTTGAATGTACTGGTGAATAATTATTTTGGTTTTGAAAAAAGACATGGGGTTGACGTTCTGTAGGCAATGTGCGTTGTATTGATGTGAACTGGAAGTGGAAATGATAAGATTGTCTGAAGGATTTAAAGGTTTCTCTGTGAAGAATATGTGAAGAAATACGGTGTTTTAAATGAACCTTGATAAATGTGTCATTGATTTTGCCTGTATTTTGGAACTGAAACGTAAGTTTTTAAAATGTGTATACAGATAGTGTAATTTATTATGTTCTTCTACTATAGTTTTTGGGATGTATTACAAATGAAGGAAAAAGGAAAAATAGGAAATTGTTTAAATAGGTTAAGGAGGCAAGTTGTTACTGCTTTTAATACACTTATGGCTGCAACTGGTTTATGTAGTTTTTGTTATTGTTTTTGAAATAGCTGAATTAAAGAACATTAAAACAATGTTTGTCTTTTTTTATTGTCCAAAAAGGTTTTCTGTGCATAATTGCTTTGGAGAAAATAACTACTGCTTTACGCATATGTCATATATAATGCATAACATTTACCATAACTTTACCAGTTAAATAAAACAAGATTTACGTTTCATTTAAACAAAAATTGTCTAATACTTCAGCGCGTATGGCATTTAGTTTTATTGTTGTATTGTTGTATATTCCTCAAGCTCAAGAGTTTTGTTATTGTTATAATTTTGTTCAGTGAACTGGACAAAAGAACGAAACTAAACCTGAACAATATTACAGCCCTATCGACACTTCAGGTCGAGGGTAGAAGGTCAAAAAATAGGTTTAGAAGGTTTTTGGAGTTTACAGCTTAATTTCACGTGTGCCTGGCTGCGGCATTGTCCAAGTATTATTAATAGGTTAAGTTTATTTTTATAAATAGAAATCCGATAAGAGTTCAACGACGATGTGTATAGGTTGATAATATGTCTTTGAATGTTCATTGATGCATGAGTTTAATATGTGAGTTTTTATTTTGGGTACTTTCGAATAATAAAAGTTTTCATGCTTTGAGCAGGTTGTGATTTGTCACTTGCTATTGCTCTTATTATTGTCAAAATGAGTCGGTGTATTTTTGAAAGTACACCTTATGGATTACACGTATGCACGTTTATTTACAATATTCTATGTGAAATGTTGAGATTTGAATTTAAAGAAGCGAGGTGAATGATTTTAACTACTGGTTAATTTTGAAGATTAGAGGATACGATTTTGAATAACTGAACGGCTTTGGTACTTTGCATGATACCTTGATTGGGTATATCGTTGTACCCAAGCTATTATAAGTTGGGGAGTAATTTGTAGTTATACTGGCTGGAAGGGAATTTGTCCTCGTGGATGAATGATTTAAGTTGAAAGAAAAGTGGCTAGAAAAGCTTTAAGGGCTTTCTGTAACTGCGGACGATGTTGTTTTAAAATGGTTCCTGTTCATGGGAAGGGGCGAGACGGCGAAGTTTAAAGGGAAACCTTCAATGTGGATAAGTTTATGGAAAAAGGATTTTTGTGACGGAATGGATTTAGGGAGATTATAGGAGGAAGTATGTGAATTGGATCAGTAATAGCTAACATATTGTTGACGTATGATCAAAGCATGAAACCTGTTGAATTTTCCGTGCGGAATTGAATTTCGAGGAGGAATTTGTACTTGGTTTATCGGTGAAGTGTACTAGCGAATTAGTTTTTTTTGTGGAGGGGAATACAATTTATTTGTGCAAAAGCCATTAGGATCGTTGAAATCCTAGGAAGATTGAAAGACTTCTGACTTGAATTCTTAAGGAGAGATCATTAGGATTAATTGAATGTAAGGAAAAAGGAAGTTGGTTATGAGGCATGATTTTTTTTAAATTAAAGGAAGGGTAATTTGCATGCATGGGCTTAATGGGAGAGGGACGGATTGGAGGATTATCGTGGTTTTGGTTAAATCTTGTGTGTGGGTTAATGATTAGTAATGAATGGTACTATTGTATTTGTGTGTGCCTATGCAGAATCTCATGATGTAATTGGCTTTTTCTTTGATTCAGATTGTAGGACTTAGACTGGTGTATTGCGGATGCAGTGGTAGCAGAATGGTTAATTGACAGCCATCCGGAGAGGTTCGCTGTTGAGTGGAAGCGAAAGTGACTTTAGGCTGGAGTCTCCTTCCTTATGTCAACGGCACATCTTGAGGGGACTATGCGAACGGACTTTCCTGATCCTGATTACTATGCCTCCGACTTTCCTCGCTCTCAAACCGCAGTCTACAAAGAAGAAGCTATCATTGGAAATGGTTGGTTAAAGTTTTATCTTCCAGCTTCGTAGGGTGGAGATTAAATGTAGAACTGAGAATTTATTTTAAGGAATCATTGTTGGTTAAATGTGCTATCTTTTTAAGATGTAATGTATTTCTGCGAAAAACGTTTGTGCGGTTGAAGCTTTTTAATCGTGTTTTACTCGTGATAGATTTTCAAATGAATACAATAGTTTACTGATTGCAATGTTTTAATTGGAACCTTTGCTGCATTTCAGGTGCCTACGGTACGGTCTACAAGGCCCGTGACATTAATAACCCTGGTGATTACGTAGCACTAAAGAAAGTAAGGATTCCTCTGAATGAAGATGGAGTTCCAGTTTCTATACTACGGGAAATTTCTCTCATAAGACAATTAGATAAATTTCAGCATCCTAACATAGTTCGGTTTTTGGATGTTTGTCATGGACCACGGCATGGAGGCGAAACTAATTTCACACTTTTCCTTGTCTTTGAATATGTGGAAAGAGATTTATTGAAATTTATTCAGATAACTCCTATGGATGAGCTTACCACTAAAATTAAGGTAAGGACTCGGTACATCGTAGAACTATCTTACCTTGGAGCTGCTCAATGGACTAAGTTTATTGTCAATGATTTATTTTGCAGGATATTTTATTTCAAATACTTTGTGGAGTGGATTTTTTACACAGTCAGCGTATAATTCATCGGGACTTAAAACCGCAGAATCTTTTAATTAGTCGCAATGGCAAAGTTAAACTTGCTGATTTTGGGCTGGCCAAAATCTATGATTTTACAATGAGGCTAACCAGCGTAGTAAGGATTTACCCTTTTTTCACAGAATTTCCTAGATTAATGTTTCATTGTTTGTTGTTGGTGTTTGTTGTCATGTTCATTGCGGGATAAAATTTCGAATCTTTCTGCTTTGATACAGGTTGTAACACTATGGTATCGCTCTCCAGAAGTCTTGTTGGGAAGTTCGTACGGATCTCCGCTAGACATATGGGCTGTAGGTTGTATTTTTGCTGAACTATACCGGAGAAAAGCTCTATTTCCGGGCGAATCTGAGCGTGACCAACTTGAGAAGATCTTTGAGTACGTTGATATCTTGGGCTTTCATAGGTGTACTCGTGGTTACTTTAATTGGTTTTAAGTTTAACCATTTTTCTTTTCAGTATCATTGGAACTCCAACTGATGAAGAATGGCCAAGTGAGGCGCGTGTTCTACCACAGTCATTCACACCAAGAATAGGTCGTAATTGGGATTTAATTGTTCCTGGTATATGTCCACTAGGAAAAGATCTCCTCTCTCGTATGCTCGTTTTCAATCCTCGGGAGCGTATCACCGCCAAAGATGCTCTTCAGCACGCGTTCTTTGAAGGGCTGTCGGTCCCTCCCGTAGAGTTTAAAATTAGTGAGTCCTCCGACACTTCGATGAATACGAATTTGAATAGAACTCTTAATACTTCATCTGCTGATGATTCTGGCTATACATCGATGTATTCGCAATAGCTTTCAAATTTTTCGTTATACGTACCTGATGTAGGAAAAATATCACTGTAGTCTAAATTTATTGGATTCTGTGCATGAATATTCTGAAGTCTGTACTTCCAAGTCTGCTGCTACCCTATCTATAGCTCTCTTCCAGCATTAGACTCATAAAGAAAGTAATTTCCTTTCGGATGAATTCCACTCTTGATTCCTAAATTCCTTCATGCCTAATTTGTAGGAAAAACATTGTCTCCCTCATCCGAACCTTCCCGAATGCACCGTGATCAAGAGGTTCATCTTCCTATGTTGGCTCGAATCTTCCAATGATAGAACGAACTTCTCAGCGAATCCGGCCGTTATGACCATTATTTATTGTAATTATTGTAATCATGCAACAGTTTCTAAAGGATAGCTCGTTTATTGTTGTTGCGAACGTATTTGTTCGTAAGCATGATATCAAAAGTCTGATTTACCTAAGAACTATTAGGGCAGGAAAGTTGTAAAATTTATATTTAATGAAGTCCTAACTTGCAACGAAAAATTAATAAAAATAATTCGTATGAAGCCGGTATCGAGCTATCTGTAGTAATCCACCCAAGACAGTAAGAAGTAGGTCGTAGGATTGCTAATAACTCAGAGTTCGAACCAATGATAAATACTGATTAGAGCCAGATAGATTTTTTAAAAATAATTGCATTTGTCTGGTTCATAAATACTATAAACGGTTTAGTGTAACTAAATATGAATGTCACACGAAATATTTCGCTGATTCAATATTCTAGTCTAATTTTGAGTAGTTTATGAAAACTATACTGCTATTATTTCAGTTTTAACTTATAGAAGCTGAGTCAGGAAAAAAAAACTTATTTTACTGTAGCATCAAAAGACGTCACGGAAAAAATCCTGAATGGAACTGATTATTTCTGTACCGTATAGGCTATGAAGACTCGAGTTTGTGTAGATACATCATTGGTGGTAATTGTCTGCTCACTAATTCGTTAGTTTTCATTTTACGCGCATCATCAATGTTACGCAGGAAATAGTTTGCGAGTTTCCGCCATTATCACACTATAATGCTGGTGCTTGCCACCATTCCAGTAGACTTGAGTGGTACGAGTCACAACAGTTCATAATTGTTGGCTGTCACCATATCGTTGTATTAACCGCAATCAAATTTTTTTAAGTTAATTTTTTCCTTTTGTATCGAACCGTGTGGGACTGATCCCAACTGATAGGATAGGGTTAGGGAACCTAATTCCTCAGGTTGGAAAGAACTGATTGATCGCAAGTTGGAAAACGGCGTGGAGAAGCCGTGACATTGAAAACGCTTAATAGGTATTACAGATATATTTCTTAGACTTTTGTTTGAACTATGCTGAAAAACCGATGTACACATATTCATATGGAAAAGGAAAATGTCATCTGAAATTTACTAGTAGTCAGCTACATTCTTATGCCCACTACACATTATCTGTGCCTCCAATTATGCGTGTCCTTTTCCTTGTACAGGACGACTGGGCTACTGCTACAGGCAGTGGCATAACTGTAGCGTATTTTTGCGCATAGTTCGTTTATTTGTGTGCAACTTGAGCTGTTAAAATTGCTTTCTGTATGATTTAAATGTTTGTGTGCTAAAATTGTTAAATGCAGATACACATTAGCTTAAGGATGACATTTGCTCAGTAAAAGTTGATCGGCGAATTTGATCTTTCGTACAAGCAAGGGAAAATTTTATCGACATCTTACCAACCAGGAACCTGAAATAACATATCACTTGTTGAATTTGTAAAATATATAACATAGGACCGTTTATAAATATTTATCCATATTTTGTAATAAGTACTTGTAGTATGCAGAACCGCTATAAAACCGAATCATAGATAAAAATATCAATAGTTAAAAAGTAACCGTGATACAATATACAATACAACATACAAAGCCTATCAATGCTGCTAAACAATAGTACGAATCTGTATAAACCCAATATAACATAGAAAACGCTACATTATTACATTTCAACCCTATAATACAAACACTGTGCCTTGTAACATTAGATTTAAAGTACAATATACCGCAATCATAACAAATTGAAAACAAGTGTCCTCCTTTCTCTGTAAACGTAAACCTAACCGTAACTTTTAAGCCGCTGTTCAAGAAATCAATAAGTAATAATTTGATACGCTACTCCTATATATTCAACCGGGTATAAAAATAATTTGTAAACACAATTAAAATTCTCAGGGGTACATGTACTGTCTTTTAATTCTGGTTTATTTATTGAATGTCTTAACTGCAATGTTCACAGGTATATAAATGTAAGCAGTAATGTCATTTCTTTAATACAGTCCCTTCATCAGCAAACAATAGCTTAAATTCTCACAAAGTATAGAATTATTCAAGGATATAGTAAATAACTCAGTAGGTTCTTCTGTAGCCTATGTTTTATGAGTATCCCTAAATTAAGTTTTACACACATAAATAGTTTAAGGAAATTGTAGAATATTAGTTTTTGTTTCGTAATTTGTTTTCCTGCCGATACTTAATGTAATTTTTGGGGCAAAGTTGCGGAGGCGAATAATTTCAAAATGTAGTGTAGTCCTTACATTAGAACATGATTAGATTTTTCATGTATAAATATGCTAATTTTAAATAACGGGGAGTGTTACCTGTAACGTAATACCTCAAATATTTATGTCTGATGAAGAAAAATTGTTTTAATGAATTTTAAAACGATTGTTTTGGGTATGAATAGAGATGATACGGATGAAAAGTAATTGAGTGAATCGTGAAGCTTAACTTTCACTCCTATCATTTTTAGAATGAATTATTCATTTTACAACTGTAAGCTTTTCTAAGCTATAAATTCGGGTCAATGATGTTCAGTTTTTTACTAGCATTTAAGTGTTAATTATTGTTGATTAATTTAAGTTACTGTCAGCATTCTATTTGCTAGCCGTAAACTGTACATATACATGTATGAAGATTATTGCATTTGAATTTGTGCAGTAGAATAAAACTTATTGAGGATAAGAAATTATTACCATTAAGTTTAAAAGGAGATAATATTAATATTGTTGGGTAAAGTGTACATTATCACTTATTTAATGCTAGCCTACTTGTTGAGAAAAATGAAACCTATTGTGATCTTGCGCGTTGACGTGCATTGTACTTTACTGAAACTTAAAATAAGTTTGGTTTAGGAAGTTATGTTTATAAATATTTCATGTATAATATATATCATTAAAACAGTTCATTTTCGAATCTGTGTGGAGTTTGTAGAGTTCAGATTTTGGTATAAGTTTTTATTCGGATGGGAATGGGTTGGATAAAATTTCATGTTGTAAATACATTCATAGTACTAAGGTAGCAGTCATAATGGTAGTAAATATGGCATCATGTTTCCCTATATAAAGTAAATACTTTTCTAAGTACTGGTATCGATTTGTTGGTTATTGCACGTGGTGATGAATGATTGAAACTCTTGTAATGATTGCTAATCATTAGTTAAAAATAATGCAATTCCACGGTGGGCAGAGAATTGATATTGATAAGAAATTCGCACAGAAAGAGATAAAGACATTATTGAAGTTACACTTGGGGAAAGTCCTGTCTGTACGAAATTGAAACTTTTAATAGAATGTTATAATTTTTGTATTCACACGGCACACTTTACTATAATAATCCATTTAATAATTTATTTTATGCAATAGACGATCGATATTCATTTTTGAAATTTCCGGACCAATAATAGATCTCCGAAACGATGCGATGGAACGAATAACTATTATTGAAATACATATCACGAAATACATATCACGCGTATACAAAATTTGAAAATTTTACAGCACAAATCGGTCGACTTAATTATATGATATGATTTCAATCAATCTTTACTGTTATATTATTATCATACCTTTTTGGGAACAATCTTGTCATTTATCTAAGGTAAAGCCTTAGCCACGTATTACTTTACCGCTACAGTCATTTAGTCAATTTATTTTTGTCTTGCATTTAATTATTTACATTTTACCGAACTTTTACAGAAACTGTGCTGTTCCATAATTTATTTATTTTAACTGTCATACATAGTTAATGGTTTGTGCCGGTAACGACACTTCTCTGAACTCTCCATGATAAGACTAAATTGTTATCCTACTTTCACTGATGAGGAATTATTTAGAAATGATACATCATTGTGAGAGTAAAATTCCGTTTAATTTAAAAATTGTTCCGCATGACTTTGAAAATTCAAGGAGAAAATAATTATTTACTTAAAATTTTAGTATTCTCTACCTCAAAGGTATCCCATGAATCGGAGAATTTTCTGAGAAAAAGAAAGGCTGGAATAGTTTAGTAATGGAGGGATATGGAATGTGTAAATAGGAAAGGTATGTTTTTAGGTTTGGGTTTAAGAGTGTCATTATATACTTCCATCATAAACTTGGTGAAGGAAGACGCTGCACTGGAGAGTACCAGAAGTTAACTGCAAATAAAATACATCCATACTTAAGGTCATTCATTGTACATAGTTTTAAACGTGAGTGTAAAACTTAAAATATTTGTCGGTTACTTGTATTAATTTTGTAAGGTACTTATTCGTGAATAAAAAGTAAAATCTGTGTAAAACCTGTGTTTTCCTTCCTGTAACACACATGTTCTTTAAATTAATCCACACAACTTGTTTGTTTTACTAAACAACCTGACCTGACATATAACTGACTGGAAAATGTTTCGAATTATTTATTATTGGGCATTATAAGTATTGCAAATTTCAAGTGCTAATAATTATTTATGGGCACTTCTACAGCTTCAAACAGTTGAGCATTTCACAAACATTTCATGTATCCAAAGTCATGTAAATAACTACTCAGAAATGATTTGGACACCTGTGAACCAATTATCTTTACTCATGTTATAATGCTCTAAAAATCATAATAATATTGATGATCATAACATTGACAACTGACTGGTTAAGTAGATGAGCATTACACGAAGAATTTCACAGTAAGTTGCGGATCACAGGATAATAAGGACGTAGCATCTTTTGTACAAAAAATGGCGAAAATATCTTTAGATCTCCATCTACTCATTCTTCCAATATTTCTGCTATTTCCTAACATTAGCGGTCATGGACGCCTAATGGAACCCCCAAATCGATCGTCTATTTGGAGATTTCCTGAAAAGTTCTCAAAATACAATCCTCCTCAAAACTTCAACGACAATGAGCTGTTTTGCGGAGGGTATAGTGTCCAATATGAGTCAAACGGCGGCAAGTGTGGGATTTGTGGTGATCCATGGAATGAACTAGAACCTAGGGAAAATGAGGATGGAGGCAAATTTGGCCGAGGGATTATCGTTGCTAATTACAAATCTAGTCAAGTAATTTACGTTCGCATAAAATATGAAACACATATTCTTGTAAAATATCAATTTTATTAATCACTCCAATTTTGTTGTTTATGAAGATTATTCCAATGTCTGTGGAACTTACTCGTAGTCATTTGGGTATGTACTTATATTTACCATGCTATCATCATTGTAAATACAAGTTAACACAATCAATTTTGACTTATACTAATTTTTCTTAAATGTTCGAAAAATCGGCTTGGCGCAATCCAAACAGGACGTTTCAGAGTAAGAAATCGCGACCAGTTTATTCCAAATCTATGAAGTAATTTAAATAAATGGACGAAAGTAGCAAGCTATACTGTTAATCAAATTATTTAGCTCCGGCTCTGCGCCCGCAATAATCCTTCTGAAATAGTGACACAAGGTTGCTTCGACAAACATAAATTATTGCTTATGGATGACCACGGAACGTTATTTGGGATTCGTTACCCAGTTCAAGAACGAACTGGATTCTACAATGGGTCTGCAATCCTACCCGAAAGAGTGACCTGCTCTCACTGTGTCATTCAGTGGCAATACAAAGCTGGTTGGTATACATACCATGTACTTAAATATACAAGTAAAATATAATTATGTGAACATGAAAAACATTAATATTTCTAACCATGTCTTTAACACATGATTACTACTTATTTCCAGGAAATACATGGGGGAAATGTAAGAACGGTACATATATGACGGGCTGTGGACACCAGGAAACCTTTCGTGGATGTTCAGATGTTTCCATTGCGTGAAAATAAATCTCCAGCCGTTTTTTCGCGTTATATGTAAAGGCCACCTATAATTTACTTATGCCTATTTATTTCCGTTCATAGTTAGTACTATATAATGAATAAACAAGAAACAATAGTTTAATGTTTTCAAGGCCGCTGCGCTATTATTGTGTACTTGATTTATAATAATTTATTATTGTACATAAAGTAGTGCTGTAGTAATTACAATAAAAATGCAATAAATTTTTGTCACCATGAGATCCGTAACCATGATTTTGCTCCTTCCATTCATATAACTACTTATTTATAGACTACCGGTGCAGCTGTGTAATAACACAGTATTACAATTAAATGCAGCTCAAATCTGGAACTTAACCTTTTTAGTGGCACTTTTTTATCCTACAAGTTCATTGAGCAGGAATTAATGTAATTAATTCTTACAGTTAATATTTAGATACGATATCCAAAATAAAATTAATCCCCGGCACATTTTCTAAATACAATATCTATTGTAAACATACTATGTTTACAAGCCATGTTAGTTCTAAATTGGAGGTAAATAATATGATAATGAATCCCTGAGAAAAAAAACTAAACTGTACTAATTATTTACCATCATTTTGCTGATCAAGGCAATGTCGATCTGCAGGGTCTTTTTGAGAGATAAAATTAATGTATATATAAATATGGAATTCATTGAAGACCCACCACTGTGCACATCTTCATTCGCTAAAAAACTTGTGATCTTTTATCATTCTCATTTCATCTCGATCTATTGGAAGAAAATGAATACAATTTTACTATTTGTATCATGCATTATTTTAACACAGCAACCCGATTTTTTTGTGAAGGGTCACGGTCAAATGTTTGAGCCTCCAAATCGGTCCTCCTTATGGAGGTTCCCAGAATTTGCCAAACATGACCCACAACCTGATTACAATGATATTGAGCATTACTGTGGAGGATTTTCAGTCCAACATAGTCAAAATGGCGGCAAGTGTGGTGTCTGTGGTGACCCTTGGAATCAACCCGAACCTAGGGAATTAGAGGATGGTGGTAAATTTGATTCTGGGATAGTTGTCCGAAATTATACTGCGGGGCAGGTAACCTTAGAAATACTAATTATAAAAATGCTCTAAGATTTGTATTTTTGTATTCAATATTAAGTATTTCATGCTTAGGTCGTGTTACCTTCTTGTTTCTTGTAATTAATTATCTACTCATTTTATTATTCCTCTACAATTTATTTATTTTTGGCTTTCATACAGGTTGCCCATATCAAAATTTATATGGATAAGGCTCATTGGGGTTACTTTGAGGTAAAAACATAATAAATTTTAGTTTGTAGATTTGAAAAAAATACTATAAATTACGAATGAGTCTCTACAATGTGATAAATTGCATCGTTACAGATTCGCCTCTGTGCAAGAAATAATGTCTCAACTCCATTGACCCAATCCTGCTTTGACAAGTATCTTCTGAAATTCCACTCTCATTCTCGTCTTGCCAATACGAAATATTTTGTGAATAATGACAAGTCCCAGTATTACATAAATACAGCTGTTTTCATACCTAAGGATGTCAAGTGTTCCAAATGTGTTTTACAATGGCATTACAGAGCAGGTACATACGTGGAGAAAATATACTACCCAATCTATATTTGTTTGTAGTGTAGTAATAATCCAAAGTTTTTTATGAATCAAACTGTTTCTCTCAATGAACTTCTGTTTACTTACGCAAGAGGATGGGCTGTCCAGCCTATATAACGTATTAAGGAGGATTAATGAATGAAATTGTTTGCTTTATCTGGGTTAAATTATAATTTATTACAGGCAACAACTGGGGAGCTTGTGAAGATGGAACACAAGCGCAAGGTTGTGGTCCTCAGGAAACCTTCCGGGGGTGTGCGGATGTTTCCATTCAATGAAGGCACACTACAGCTCCACATAATTAATACATAGTCTTTTCCTCCCCTAAATACAACCACCATTATGTTTACGTAATCATATAAAATATTCAAATCTCTACTCATTCTTCTTTTTTATGATAATTACCTGGAACACTGTCAGAACAATCGGTATATACAAGTATTGGATGAACTCAATGGAATTAAAGCTTGCCGTTTATATGTTTACACAGTAAAATATTTACACATTAATTTTTTTACATACCTTTACCTAAGAGAAAGAACTTTCATTTTTATAGGTTTAATAGCATAAATCATATCTGAAGAATTTACCTTTATTTTTACTCCCTGCAAGAATATACGTTTTTTCCTCCCATAACTAATATTACTTTATTTTCAGTACCCAGCAGTTCAGGCTCACAGAAATTATTCCTATGTGAGACCACAGGCTAAAATATTGCTAAAGTGATTAAGCATTGAAATTTTGTAAGACAATTTTTTGGAAAACTTTAGTATATCTAAATACCTATAGTAAAAAATAAGTTCTTGTCCCTTGAATTAAAAAAGTTATAGAGAGCATCTGTGACGTGACATGTGACGACCTCTGCATTCAACTTATTCATATATGGGCAATATGAAGCATTATCGACATGGACGACTCGAATGTTACTTGCATGGAGTTGTTTTTTTTAAATGCCTACAGCTGACAATTTGCCACGGAGTCAAATAGCAATTTTTACACAAGTTTAAAAATTGTTGTTATCAAGGCTTAAATTGTTAATACATTTCAGGCATTTTATGTAAATCGTTTAAGTGAAGTCTACAGTTGCATGTACTTACGTATATTTTGTGTCTTATTTCACTGCATTTGTTCATACGATGCCTAAGTTGGTGGATTCTGGGGCTCTCTACGTTTGTTGTACCAATCCAACAAGTACAGTGGGAATGTCGAGGGTCAAGATCACCTATCCCTGCAAGTGTAAATGCAGTTTTGGGTATGATTTGAATAGCGTTAAAGTAGTTGTTGCCAGTACTCAAAGAAGTCGAGAGTTTAGGAGTGATGAAACAAGTGCAAGTTTACTTGTTTACTTCAGTGTTCAGTGGGCATTTCCAGTTACCTTGTCTTGACAGATATAGCTGCTCGTTAAGTATTATATAATTTGGGCTTGGGTCGCTTGGGAATATTTAGTGTTGGGAGAAGCAAGTTGTGATCGTATATAACAAGTGGATATTAGTGAAGTAATTCATAATGCAAGGTAAGGACAGGGAAAATTCTTAAAAATCGTGAAAATACACGTACATATTGTTATTAAAAAAGGCCTATACTACTTCGGTCGGAAGAAACTAATTTACACCAACTTTGTCTTTTATCATTAGCAAAGTCCCCTCCAGGAAACTCCGCGGTGGGCCCGGACCCTGTCCATCAGGCCGTACATGCTCCTGCGAATGATTGGAAGCCGTTCGGACCAGAAATTACCATCCGAGAAAATCTGGAAAATTTGGCACGAGAATTGGCTCTTCAACAAATGGCCAAAAATAATCTTGATCGGCAAATGCACCTTCTACGGAGAGAAGTGACCGAAAGTGTGAGTCTCCTTCAAGTGGAAATGAACAGTCAACTGATGGTGCACCAAGGGCAGAATAGAACTGAGCTCCAGAATCTTCACGATAGTATGACGGACCGAATTCACAACAACGACCTGCGAATTAGCCAAGATCTCAAGTTGTTGAAAACCCAGGGCCTTCAGAGGGATCTCAGAATAAATCAGCTGGAGCAGAATTGTGCCGCTCGTCATGAAAATCATCTGCAGAATCTACGTTCTGTCAATACCAGGATGTGAGAATATTAGTTTACACTTAACCTTCTTTAACTCTAATTGAATGTGAACGTAAACGAATTTATATATCTAATGATAATTATTATTATTACTTCATTTTTTCTGGATTTCAGACAACTGCTTACTCAACAGTTTTCGAAAAAATCTCCTACCGGGACAGGAGACCCTGAGATAAATCCGTGTGCCGACACAACTACGGACCAAATACCAGCCGACTGTACAATTAATCAAACCGATTGTGGATTTGCATCCTTCATACCCCCACCGACCGCTGGTAAATACACAGTCACTTAAATATTCCATTTTGTGTATCCTAATGGAATGCTAATGTTTACCATATTTTGTTTGTGTGATATGCATTTGCTGTGAGAGTTTTTTAAACTAGTGAATTTTTTGCGCAGTCATAGGAGACAATAGAAAAGCTTGTCCCAACTGCCACAAGATGCTTTCCAAGAGATATCTTCCAACTCATTTGGCTAGGAAGGTTTGCCAAAAACATTAGCCCATTAACTATATTAAAGCTGGATTTTTACATTTTGATTTTTTTTACAAATCCAATACTAGCAATTTAGCTGTTTTTGTACACTCGCCTTATTTTTTTACATTTGTTTCTGTATTATCAACGTAGATATATCTAGCTATATCTTTAGTGCAAATCGGACTTATTATTCCATGGATTTTTAGCTGTAGACACATGACACATTAATAGTTTTAAGAAAAAACTATCATTGAATTGTTTTTGTGTTTTTAAATAATTAATATATGTATGGACTATGAGATAACTATGCAATATGTATAACTTGCGGTATAATCAAGTGAACAGTCAAGTATTACGAATTAAGTGCATATATAGTTTGTTAATTTCGGTTCCAATCATTGTAAGCGATGAACGATGAATTAGTATTATAATTAAATGAATTACTGCATTCTGAATTTTTTTGAAACAACGTCATTTCATCAATGCTCTTTCATATGTAAACTGCTAATGGCAAGTTCCATACAAATAATGTCAATTGTCAATATGCTTTACATTTTTTATATTTACGATGAATGTAAATAGGAATATACATTTAAATGTATAGTTACATAACTGACAATGAGTATAGGGGGGATAGCGGGTGATTAATTATGATTGTCATTTCAATGATGAATGGACCCAATGATTGTACGCATGAGCTTATTGTTGTCTGTGGGTAAGATATTCTTCTGATAAGTAGTATTTACTGTGTATTGAGATTTAAGGGATTTTAAACTTTAACCTTTTCTAGGTTGTTCCTCGATCCAGTACTACGCACTATATCGTCGGCGAAAGTCCAAAAGGAGCTATAATTTTTGTAACGTTATGGGAAAAACAAAATTAT
>JAQFXU010000214.1:0-71968 GCA_034693705.1 Spatulosminthurus flaviceps | reverse complement strand
ATATGCAGAAAAGCCCAAGCCATCCCATAAGATTTTCTAGATAGAAATCCCATGAAGCCTTAACTTATGAGATCCCACAGAATCCCATAAGAAAAGTCAGCAGTGCAATCCATGGATAGAAAAGTCCAAGCAATCCATAGGATTCTCCAGATACATATCACATGGGATTGCTTATCTTATACGTTCACATAAGATCCCCCGTGCGCGAATGTCATTTTTCCCAACTTTTGCCTAAACCATGGGATCCCACATCAACATTTTCGCTCGGGACCCCGTGTGGACTTTAAATAAACTTGTAGGTCCAGCCTTCTTCTGCTTGCCGTTAGAGATAAGCCGCACAGCTGATATTCCTCCTTCTTGGCAACTGAGAGAGAACTGCAGTAAACATTGGGAGGTTTTTTTACACTATTCAGTATCTTTACTGATTAATTTCTTAACAAAATCAAAGTTTGCAGGGGAAAAATCTTAACTCAAATAAATTTTCAAAATGCTTTCAAATGGGCTACTTGTAGCTATCTAAATTTTTGAATAAAAATTAAACTATGGAATGTCGGGTTCATCATACGTGCTATAGAAAGCTACAGGCAATTAAATAACGCTGGTGAAATATTTTAGGCAATGAGATTCCCCCCCCCGTTCATTCCCGTGAATTAATTCAATACATTTATTTCCCTCGGACACAATTTACAAGCAAGTTTTGTGGAAATCGTATGGATTAAATATTTGCCAAAGGCTTCAGTCGATGCTGACGCATGACGTTAAAAATCACCATTTTCTCTTGAAAATATGCTAATGAAAACCTCACAGGCTTTGACAAAATAATAATATGCAAATTGAGCTGACACAATCCAAAGTTTTACACATTTGGCTTTTAAATTGGTTGCTTATTTGCTCACTATGCGTGTGAGTTTGGACAATTAGGGTACACATTTTTTCCAAAGCAACGTGTCAAAACTTTGTCCCAGAAAAATTTATAAAATTTGGGAAATTTTTGACATAACAAAATGTTGAAAAGGCTGATAAAAATTAAGAAATTTTGATTTGATTTGAGTTTCCACACCGATAAAAAAGGAATTATCCTGGGAAATTCCGCATAATCAAAACTAGTTCCAGACAAGCGTACACTTGAAAGTGTGTGAAGAAATATTGCTTCACCAAAACGTGCTACATGTTTTTTCAAGTAATTAATTTGTTTTCCTCTGCGTTTACCATGTATGTAAATATCAATTTTGTGTAGGCTGTACATAATGTAAAATGCTAATTATTACACAACAATAGCAACGTACCGTATAAATTCTGATAGGAAATGAAACATTTATTTGCATCCACCCCAATATCAACTATAGAAAAAATCCAAAATTTCTCGGCAAAATAGGTTTAAATTTTTAAACTTTCAGTTCATTTTCTTTGGTTGCACAAAATTTGGTCCTTGTTTCCCTTTTTTGATATAGGATTTTAGGAAGAATCTTGAAAAAAGGACGCAATAAGAGCTGTACATGGCCAAAGCCCAAAATATGTTACCGTACGGGACATCACAATCTGAGCCATCCAATTTTGTTGATAAGGCATACACATTTACAATTATTCCACCGACCATTTGAACGATCTGAAATGTATATATTTTTATCAGACTGGCACAATGAATTAGGAAATGGAAATATTTGAGCAAATATAGAACTACCTGGAGGCTAGTAATAGCCACAGCAATGGGCTTCGGAACTCTAATTCTCAGAGCTTTAAGGACGTAGTAAGAGTACATGAGAGCATGGACTGAGAAGTTCATTACTACGAACCACCGAGAGGGAGCAATGTATTGGATGTAGGAGTGCCACGTGTAGAGGAGGACAGTGATGTGATGGTACCAATGGAGGAAAATTAGCGGCTGTTTTCTTAAAACGATAAAAACTGTGTCTCCAAGTTCTGGAGCTTTGGACAGAACGAACAGACATGTCCAAAATGCAAACATTGTACTTGATTCAGGACTGGTAAATTAATAACAAAAGCAAAATTAAAAACGCTATCTAAAAATTTGTCTAAAAATTATGTAGTAATTATCAGTAAAATTATTTGATGAAAACAATAGAAAAATCCGTCAGTAAAAAATGGAGCAGCATTTTATGTCGTTCAATACTTGGTTAAAATATTACAAATGATGAGGTCATAAAATACTTTAAAGTATTTCGTTAAAAATTGAGCAAAACTGAAAATGTGACTAAGTATTTGGGTAAAAAATTACAGAGTAGGAGGTCAAAATATTTAATGCGTAATTTGATAGCAAAATTTGTCAAAAATCATGATGCGGGCAAAATTTGAGGCTATAAATTTAGGAAAATGTATTTTACAAAATGATGCCCTAGCTTCGCCATAAATTTTTCCCTTAAAAAGTTAGTACAAACAAGTTAGTCAAAAAAAGATAAAAATGAAAACTCACATTGGTGAACACACGGACCGATGAAATCCATTAGGTTGATTTACCAAAGCCAACATCTCCGGAACCATCCTTATGCTCCCAAAAATTGAAAAACCCGCCAAAAGCATATTCCAAACAATGAGTAACCCTTGCAGTCTAAACCTCTCCCTCTTTTTCATCCATTCTTGAGCCCCAAAAATAAACACTAAATAAACGGCCACAATAAAATATCCCAATGTCCACCGTTCCGCTAACCAATCTCGTGGTCCATGATAGTCAAATTCCGCCTCAAATCGAAATCTGAATTTTTGATCAATGTCCGTTAAATTAAGCATGACTGCCATTTTCTTACATACCCCAGCCTCGCTAGTCAGTCCTGTCAAAGTTACACTTGTATTAATATTTCAAAATTTTCAATCTAAATCCTTCCAAAAATTGGTGTCAAAATTCCAACATAAAAATGTATAAAATTTCGCCTAATGTTTTAACACCAGAAACTCCTTGGAGTGGAATGGAAATAAATATGGTAACTGACAGAATCCAGGCTCCAAGTTGTGTATATAAATTGAAATCCCTCATAAGCTCTCCCAATGTAAAACAGGTCTATTTTAATTCTACATATATATCTCAAGGCTGAAGAAATTATTTTCCCACGTGTCTCCTTTATTCCATAAAAGAATTCCATAATTTCCTTTATTTTTCCATGATTTCATAATTTCCTTCAATCAAAGCCTCAAAAGAATTCTCAGAAGATAATAATTACTATTTATTAAAAGGGATACCAATCGACGTCATAATTACTTTCCCGAGCACTTTCCTCCTCCACATATCGTATCATCGGTAACAAGTTATGAGTTTATCCATGTAAAAAAATTGGGAAAATTATCGTATGATTTTATATTGTCATGTCTTTGCCCCGTGCAATTACTAATTTGAAATTATTTCCCATACCAATAATCACGCCATCCCTTTGAATTACAGCGCTGGTCTTCTCATTCGATCAGTTCTGTAGGAAATTAAAACATATTACTTTCAAGCTTTATTTGAGTCCTTACGGATTTCCAAACGTGTCTATCGAAATACAAACGGCACACAGTAGTTGGTAGGATTATCAGATTTAGGCTTCAGTAGCTTAGTGGAATTTAATGGATTAAGTGGATTTTTTAGTGGTTTATTTTTATACTTGTATTTCAAGTATTTTTATTTCTTTATTTTGGAGTTATTTTCTTGTATTTATTTTGTTGAATTTATTTTTGAAATTTATTTATTTGTGTACTTAGTTCGTACGTACATATTTTTTTTCTTGACGATATTTATGCTCCACAGATCAACATAAAATCAAGTGTGGGATGAACCTGCCAAATTAAGATAGAAGAAAATATGACAAATAAATGGTTGAGAAAAATTGACTTTAAGTATTCTTTGAACAAATCGTCGGGTAAAGTCCAAAAGGCGCTATATGCAAAAATAGCGTATACGGGATTTAGCATGTACTACCATGCTTAAGCAATTTCTGCATATAGCGCCTTTTGGACTTTGCCCGACGAAATATACTCATTCAAAAAATATTCACAACCTGATGAGCCTTTGCCAAGTTTTTCATGGTGAGATACTTTGCACAAAAACGTTTCATCCAAATATTTATCTGGCCAAGAAATTTCCAAAATATTTACATTCATTGAATAGCAATGTTATACGCTCAATATCATCATACATTAAAATGTCATTGTTTTCCATATTCGTCGGCTACAATAAAAAAAACTGCATATTTATATATCCACGTATTTATTGGCTACGCTTGGACATAGAAGTACATTGATTGCACCATCCAATGAACTTTCAAATGCATAAATAAATAAATAAAATATAAAATATCGAATAAAATCCAGCGAAAAAAACAGGAATTTGTTTAAAAAACTTTGAATTCCGAACTTTCATCATCATTACAAATAATATGTATAAGCACTAAGGTGTTTTGAAAAAGTTCCAGAAGGATTGCTATAAATTATAATTGAATACCTAAAGTAATAGTTAATCAAAATGAAAACATTTTCAATTAATGAAAAGAAAGCATTTAAGATTCCGGTGAATAAGGTAGATCGAACAGAAAGTAATTAAATTACAAACTGAGTTAGAGTTTTTAGGTACAATTCAACCCACATTATTTATTGAAAACTCAAAACCAATTTCCTCTTAAACAGCTTTTGTATTTCGGGTCCTTATGACAACCGACGCGCTTAGGTATAAAACCGTGTAAAGTGTATAATGAATAGATATGTTCGTGCACATTAAATAGCTAAGTTATTATTAAAGCTACCCCAAAATTTCATTAGCCATTGGAAAAAATCATTCTGCTCCTTGTCCAACTTTCTTCCTACTTTTACGAAGTACTTTTGCTTGATTTATTTTTCAATTAAATGGCTCACCCAAGTTGCTCCCAAGTTTCTTACAGAACCCTCTCGTTCCGCACCAACTAATAAGAACGCTGTGCCTGAAGAAAATTCTAATATTTCTTATAATCTTTTGCCTATTGCCATTGCTATCGTGGTTTAACTTTCATAAATTAAATCGTGATTTATTTGAATTCCCAGGTGAGTAAATGCTTAATTTTTTATTTCCAACAATTTTGTTGCAAATTGTTTTCCAATCAGGAAAATCATTTAAAATCGACTCACTTTAGATATAAACGTGCCTTACTTAACTTTTTTCAAGAATGATACTCATCTCACCAAAAATCCTAAGCTTCTTCAAATATTACACCCTGCGAGGAGAACACCTTGGTTTCTTACCATTTGTTTGGAGCAAGCGTACAAATCTACCGGAACTTTCGACCTGCAGGAAGCAACTTCTTCTTTGGAATTGTCACCTCCTTCTTTCTTTCAGCTACATGGCGTTCATTGTCTACCGTGTCATTCAGACGTTCTTGAACGGAAATTCTACAATGGTGGAAAGGATTTACATGGAATTTGTCCTCTTCTACTTTTCAGGGCCTCCCTGTCTCCATGCAATTTTCTACGTGAAGAGGAAGACCATTCCAAAATTTCTGGCGGACTATGTCCATTACTTTGGAGAGTTTGAGAGTAAAGAAATGTTAGGTTTTTTAAAATCGTTGGCTTGTGGTACGTTTGTGGTTGATATTTATAATTTAAATTTCAGGGGAGTACGCGCTTCTTGAGAGTGGAGGAGGGAAGCCCAAGGAAATATGGATCTGCGAACATTTGTTCAAATTCATACATAAGACGTGGAACAATCATACAGTGGCATTTGTGCTTTCGGCTTTGGTACGACCCGCCTCTCCAGAAAATGTTTCATCTTTATTTCCTGATCCGTATGATTGGACGGCGAGAGTACTTGGAGCAACGGTTCAGGCTTACTATCATTACAGTTTCTCGAACGTTGCCTTGTTTGCAAGTTACTACGTCTGCGCGTATATCTTCGCGACCTTAGCTGTCCTTGCGGAGTTGTCGTAAGTGCCTCTGGAATCTGGAATTTGTAATAACGCCGGAATAGCGCCATTGAATTTTCAGAGAGTAGCTCTTTATTTGTAAGAACCTGATAATTGGTGAGCCAAGAGGGCCATAATTTTACAGGCACCCTGTAGATTTTTGGCTCTGCCAATAAGCCAGTAAAGACGGGTTAATTCATATTTAATTAAAATAAAAACCTTAATCCCTTGGATATCAATTTTTGTAAGAATGCTCAAAATGAGATAAATTACATGAATGTAATGAGATGCTTTATGTGCATATACGTGATTTTTTACAGTCCCAAGACGGCAAAATTCACGGATGAGGTGCTGAGAAGGCAGTCGAGAAATACAATGAAGGTGTACAGCACTCTGAGAGTATTACTGGCTGAAGCTATTCCCGCCACTGCGCTGGTAATCTACTATGGCAAAATGGTACTCATGTTGAATGCCATTTATTGCACGTACGGCGCTATTCGCTTACATGGAGCCATTTCCGCTGTGATGGGCGCCGTTGGGCTAAGTTGCTCAACTTTTCTTGTGGTATGGCTAAGTCAATTGGGGGAATTCCATGGGAGGTCGAGCAAGTTAATTGCCATTGATTGGAAAGCTAGTCGGATGAGTGATAGAGTTCTGGATTCTCTGGAACCACTCAAGTATCGTTGTGGACTCGTCTATTTCATTGATAAGCAGATTGTTCTCACGGTTCTTGGAATCATTGTAGATAATACGGTTACTTTGCTTATTACATATACATAAGAATTTGCGGAGCTTGAAGCTCTTGAAGGGAGTTGGAGCATTACACAAATAATAATGTAACATCGTTCTCTTCAGTAATGCTGATTTATTCGTGTTGTAGCAAACATTTTTTGATGGACCTTCACTATAAAAATGGAGCGTTTTTCCAGGTTCCTGAAAATTTCCTTAATGTGTAGTTATTCCAGATTCTGTAACCCTTATGCATGGAAATTCTAAAATAATACAAAATGTAAATACTTAATTTATGAGGATTAAATATCATATTATCGTCCGCCGGTTGGTTACTTCGGCTAAAGCTGATTTAACTGCAACCACAAGAGATGGATTGCTTGTTGACATAAATGTGTTTAGTCGGTGCTAAAAATTTTAATTTTTGAAAATATTCTTGCATACAAAAATAATTTTATTATTTTAGTAGTGCGATAAAATAAGAATTTTTTTATTCACTAAAAAATTAGTTGAAAACAATAATGTGACTCTCACCACCGCACCGCAGGAGACTCCTTATTCTTTCAGGTCTACAGCATGTCAGAAATTTTGCGCTGCTATTTTCATGATCAGGAGCCTCACGCCTCACCCCTTTCATTCCGACATTTAGTAAAGGAATCAGAATTCAGGGAGTTTGTTAGAAAAGCAGAATCCAGCCGGAATAGTTTCAAGGTTTCAACGCTACGAAATGAGTGAATTAGCAAAACAAGAGCAGGCAAAGGTCTCACCGGCCCCGGCAACTAAAACTACACCGGGTTTGTCAAAGCCTGGAGATCCCTCAAACCAACCTGTACCCAGTGAGCCCGTCTCCACTACAACTTCAAAAGTTCCTCTGGAACCAAATGCCGCAGTACAAACCGATGCTACTGAGCTGTCTAATCAAAAATCCAGTGTAGCTGAGGCAAAACTTAAAAGATGGCCTCTTATCATCCTTTTCTCTATGCCTACCGTAATTGCCATCACTTTAGCCATCATTGTGGTCCTAATTTTGAGATTCAGAAAGTGAAACCAATTCATTTTTTTAAATTTAGCATTATATGTATACCTCCAAACAAATGTGAGTGGTAAAAATCTTGTGTAATAAAAATATGTCGGGCGTACAATAAAGCACACCGTGTCTTCAAATCTTAATTTCTACATCAAAAATCCATTTGTTACTTGAAACCATTTTCATTTGTAAATCATTAGGAATTTTGAGAATGTTACGGTCGGTATTTTTAGTGTTGTACTAAAAGCAAGCTCAATAAGAAACGGCCAATTGTTGCTGTAATTCAATGTACATATGTATTGGCAATGTCCATCGATTCGATTGTATTTGTCGGGCAAAAATAATCTTCCAAATGATATGAAAAATATCAATAAAGTGAACGGCAACAAACCTTTTCGAGGTGCAATAATTATTGCAATAGTTTGCGTATAGGGCGTGGACTCATTAATTTGGATTCCTTGAGTTCTAATCCATTTATCCATTGACATTTCGTCGTGTAATTAACACGCTTTTATGTAAATGAGGAAAATCATAATGTCAAATATCATAATGTTAAACAAGTGGTTTCGCGGTTAAACCCATTTCGCAAATATAAGTCATAAAGGGGGGAATAAATTTAATTTATTGCATACCAATTACTTTCATTAAAAATAATTTTCATAGCTATAGCACCAGTATTTGTGAATTAGTACTAGGCAAGAGAGCCATATAGGTTCTATGACTGGTAAACTTTCTTAGCACGCATTTTTTGGTGAACTTCGAAGAAGACATTTTCAGTGAAATGGATAAATTCTGTAATTTTATGCTTATAGTGGGTTGGCTTGTGGGCGCCTTCCCTTCCAAATTTCCAATTTCTGCATTGAAAAAACCTTTTGTTTTACAAGCTAAATTCATAGGTTATATTTTTTCTATAAGCGTATTTTTGGGAACGAGTTATATTCACATGACCAACGCTATGTCTTACTTTGAATTAACCTGGGCCCGAACCAAGGCATCCTATTTGGTTTATCTTATCACGGGTATTTCGGAAATGTTTTTTTCCATCACTGTGCGAGCCGCTACTTTGTACAAATTTCCCACGTTGGTTGAGCTCATTAAAAATTTACGCTCTATCCATGAATACATTGATAATTATCACGTGGATTTGCGCAAGAAAAGTGTTTTATGTCGAAACAAGTACTTGAGTCTATTTGTAATAGCCATGATAGTAGATGCGTTGTGTACAATTGATTTCATGTTCTATATACTCAGTGATCAGCTTCGAACTGACAAAATATCTCCAATGGTCGTATTTAAATCCATAGTGAATTTATGGAGCCCAATTTTCTTGCTATTTCCCTCAATTGGGTTAATGATTGGGTTGGGGGTGAAGTTGAATGAGAATTTAAAACTTTTATCTGAAATTTTTGAAAGGAATTTACAGAAACAAAATCATATTTATCCGACAGAAGGAATTGATTCTCTTGCCCGGAATTTTATTCGAATTAAAAACTGTTACCGAGCTTATTACAAATGCTTTGGAATATCTGCCTCAATTTTTATGATCAAGGCTGGTATTTCAATGATTTTTTCTATCTTCTTTACAATTTGGCCTGCGGACCATACAACTGCACTAACATTTTTGATTTACACAGCCGTTTTTACCATTACTTTTACTAGTCTTCTAGACGACATGGAAAAGCAAGTACGTTGCAAACAAAAATAAAAATAAATTTTGCTGGCTGACCTGGAAAATAATTATTTAAATGCATGTATTAAAATTTTTCAAGGTGGTGGTAACTTCAGTAAGATTATCGCAAAAATTTGGGGAATTTTCATCTCAGGATGGACCGGTAAGAAATATTGAATTTCAATAGCATTTATTTAATTTATGAAATTCAGTTTATGAAATATGAGGATTAATTTTTGTCGTAGGCAATCTTACTGCTAAAGTTGATTCAAGGCTGGAAGTGGAAATTTAATGGGCATTTGTTTTTTGACATCAGCAATAATATTTATTCAGGGGTGAGATGTCAAAAAAAACTTCAAATATTTTCATATATTTCCTATAAGAATTTTCCAATATTTAAGAAAAGTGTAAAGAGAAAATTATTGCATGTTTTATTTCACAGTTTGTAATGGCTGTGTGTACCAGCATGACTTTCCTTTTCCAATTGGAACTTTCCGAGACCGTCCAGCAATGCAATTTGATGGAATAGTTTATGATGTAGCTAGTGAGCATGCGTGCTTAATCGTAACTGACAGTAAATTGTTTATTTTAAATTAATTTTAAAAATCGTAATTTCCGTAGCACGCGATCATCCCAGCCGCTATTGATCAAACCCTTGTTGAAATTTCTATAAGTAATACTTCCATCATTCATCTTAGAAAATGTTGCCTTAGGTAAACACATAGCGTATCTATTTATATGGAGGAAATTGGGTAATACTAGAGTGTCCCACAATAAATTTTGTTTTCTGATGAACCCATTTTGCAAATATTATTTTCCCAAGCAGTAGCAATAAAAACCAATTATCATAATTAAAAATTTTCCATCTAACAATAAACCATTTATTTTTGGTGAGTAGTGCAATAAGGGAGGCTCGAAAAGAGTAGTAAATTCACTTAATAATTTTGGGTTCTTAAAAAACCATCATTCCTATGACATGGATTTATTTAGCAATTTCATGCTCTTAATGGGCTGGTTCCTGGGTGCCTTTCCTTCAAAGTTTCCTTTTTCCAAAAAACATTTTCTTCTTGAACCTAGCTACGTCAGTTACATTCTTTCCACAAGCATCTTTATTGGGACGACCTATATTCACATTAGTCACTCTCTCTTTTACTTTGAATTACCCTGGACCCGATCCAGGGCGTCCTATTTAGTTTTACTTTCCACAAATGTTTTCGAAGTAATATTTTGCATTGCTACACGAGCAGCTATTCTCTGCCAGTTCCCAAACTTAGTTAAGCTTATTAAAAATTTACGCTCTGTCCAGGAATACATTGGAAATTGTCCAAACTTGGGCAAGCCCAAGAAGAATAGCTTTTTGTTTAGAGGCAAAATTTATTTCCCATTTGTAGTAGCCGTGACTTTGTCGGTGGTGGTCACTGCTGATTTCATGCCATTTATTTTGAATGACATTCAAAGTAAGAAAGGTTCTACGACCGAAGCATTCAAATCCATAGTGGGTTTATTTAGCCCAACACTACTATGTTTCCCATCAATCGGACTGATGGTCGGCTTGGGGGTGAATTTGAATGAAAATTTACAATTTTTATCGGAAATTTTGGAGTCAAATTATTGGCAGCAACAAAATCCTATGGACGGGACAAAGGGAACTGATTCTCTCGCCCAGAATTTCATTCGAATTAAAGATTGTTACAGAGCTTATTCCAAATTCTTTGGAATTTCTGCATCAATATTCCTAATCCTTGCCGGTGCCTGCATAAACTGTTCCATCTTCTTTACAATATGGCCCATGGATGGTCAAACTCATTGGGTTTCACTTTTTGTGGCAGGAATTTTAGCAGTTCTCTCTATCAGCGTGTTGGACCACATGGAAAAACAAGTAAGCTCTAAAAAATTACCTTTTCTTTAGAAAACAAAATTAATTCAAAAGTTTAATCCAATAATTTTTAAAAGGTTTTAGCGCTAACTTCAGTGCGGCTGCGGAAGTTACAGCAATTGACTTGCCAGGATTCAGCAGTAAGAAATGTTTAGTTTTGATTAAGATTTTAATTTATTAGTGCAATATTTATACGTTATGAAAATTTTATTTTGCTTCTGGCGCAGGGGCTCTTATTAGTGAAGCTGATACAACATTGGAAATGGAAATTTAATCGGCATTGGTTTTTTGACATCAGCCATCAGATTTATTCGGGGGTGAGAAGTCGAAAAACATTTCTAAATATTTTCACACATTTCCCATTATAATTTATTCATATGTATTGAAGAAAAGCATATAATGGAAAATTTTTCAAAAAAAGAAAAATTTAACTGCATGAACTTTTAAAAGTTTCGATTGAATCCATCCACTTTTATGCAGCGCTGTATTTCGGTGATAGTTCAGTCAACAGACTAGGATAGGTTTTCTCTTCTTCTTACAGTTTATCATGGCCGTCTGTACGAGCATGACTTTCTTGGCACAATTGGAACTTTCTGAGTCCGTCCAAACATGCTATCTGAAGGAATAAAATATTAAGGGATCGGATCACATGAATTCTTAAACCTTAAACGAACAACTTGATCCGCTAACTCTTGGGGACGTAAGCAATTCAAGTAATAAAGTTAGGTAATATTTTATTAACCATTCCGTAGTGACATTAGAATTAATATTAGGAATCATAATGCAATAATTGGAATCAGGTCCAAAGAGCACAAGATTTTACCGCAAACTAAATTATGTAGTCTTTTTCCAGGTGGTGTCAGTGTCCATCATGAAAGTCAAAGATCCATACATCTGATGAACATATTATGAACATATGATTCATATTAATTAAACGTTTCCCTGCAAGTACATACCTGTTGGAATAACGGGAAGAATAAAAACATAAAAATTCAGCAATTATTTGTGCCATCTAATTAGTTTGCAAGTTTTTTCGCAAGTACATTTTTTTCTTCGCAACTTAACGCACCCTTCCTCCATTGTTCCAAATTGATTCTGTTCTTTGACTACTGGTTTAGCCTCATCCTCATTTTTTATGGGTTTTCAAATCTTACGCGGTCTTGTTGTTCTTTAATAATTCTTGTGTAGACAGATCCGTGCGACTCATTGTTGTAGTGTAGACTTTACTGGAGGTTCGGCATTCTATAAGTAAATTGTTAAGATGTTCTTCCTTATCTTGGTAAGAAAAGATAGAGAATACTTGTGATTTTCATGCCGTGCAGAAATGCAATTTTTCACTGGAAAATTTTGTTTGAGATTTCCATGTACTTTCTTGGGATGAAGATCCTAAACGTGGGATGGAGATATCATCAGGGATCATCGTCTTTTCTGTTTACAGCTTCTTCCATCTCAATAAAAATAATTTGGTTCAGGCAAATCCTTAGGTTTCAAGGGGAACTCTAATATTTCTTATAATATATTATAATAATTTACCTGTCCATAGGCAATATTGTATGTCTTGCTTTTGCAATTTACAAATGACAATAATTATGTTTTAATTTTTATACGTAGTGGCAATAGCTATACCTAAGCGGCGGCACTCATTAACTTGGATTCCGTTCCGTGTAGTACCGATTCATTTATTGTCATTTCATTGCCTAGTGTAAACACATTTGTGTACGTAGGCGGAGACGGGGGAAATTACAATTTCTTCAAACAGGTTTTTTTGTTGAACCCATTTTGCCAATATTAATTTTGCAAATATTAATTTTCCAAATACATAATAGCTAGAATATATCAACTTATCATTACTAATAATTTTCCGATTCAGTGCAAATCATCTATTTTTCGAGCTTGGTGCAATAAGGGAGGATCGAAAAGAGCAGCAAATTCACTTGATTCACGACAACAACATTCATTTGGCATGGATTTATTTTGCAATTTCATGCTCTTAATGGGCTGGCTCATGGGCGCTTTTCCTTCCACGTTTCGTATTTCCAAAAAATATTTTCTCCTTGAACCTAACTACATGGGTTACATTCTTTCCATAAGCATCTTTATTGGGACGACCTACATTCACATCAGTCACACTGTCTTTTACTTTGAATTCACGTGGGCCCGAACCAAGGCGTCTCACCTAGTTATCCTTTTATCCATTATTTTCGAAATGAGTTTTTGCATTGCGACAAGAGCAGCATTTCTCTATAATTTCCAAACCTTAGTTAAGCTCATTAAAAATTTACGCTCTGTCCAGGAATACGCTGAAAATGGTCGTCAGTATCTGGATATGCCCAAGAAGAGTTTTTTATTTCGAAACAAGTACTACATTTCATTTATAGTAGCCTTCATGTTGTCAGTGGTGGCTTTGATTGATACCATATCTTTTATTTTGAATGAGTTTCATACTGACAAAATTTCTGTGGCGGACACATTAAAATCCACATTGAATGTATGGAGCCCGATATTATCATGTTTTCCCTCAATTGGGCTTATGATTGGGCTGGGGGTGAATTTGATAGAAAATTTACGATCCTTAACTGCAATTTTGGAGATGAATTTGGAGCAAAAAGATAATATGGCCCGGGCCAAAGAAGCTGATTCTCTTGCCTGGAATTTTATTCAAATTAAAGACTGTTACAGAGCTTATTCAAAATGCTTTGGAATTTCTGCATCAGTATTCATGATCTTCGCCGGTGGCTGCATAAATTTTGCAATCTTCTTTTCAATTTGGCCTAGAGAGCAAACAACTCCTCTGATTGTCTTTTTTGGAGTATGCATTTTCTCAATTAATTTTATCAGCGTGCTGGACCACATGGAAAAACAAGTTAGCTCTAAAAAAACAAAACCTAAAGAAATGTGCTTCGCTAATTAGAAAACGAAAACATTGTGAGGCTTAACCATATAATTTTTCATAGGTGGAGTTAACTTCCGTACGCTTTCGAAAGTTTCGCAAAAAGGATTTCCAGAACCGATCAGTAAGAATCGCTAAATTTTGAAAACATTTTGTCAGGGAGTAGTTGAATATTGGAAATATTTTGAATTTTTTTCTTCCGCAGGGGTTTTTAATAATAAAAATGATGCACCACTGGAAATGGAAATTTAATAGGCATTGGTTTTTTGACATCAGTCATCAGATTTATTCAGGGGTGAGAAGAAAAGAAATTTAATTCCATGCATTTCGGTTGCATCTAGCCAGTTTTAGATGTTTTCCCGCATTTTGGAGGCAGTTTTTTCGTTTTTTGCCCGAACTGTTCATACTGGAATATTAAATCTTGCTGGAGAGAGGGAACTCTGATATAATTAAATGTTTCCCTTCTTTCTACAGTTTATCATGGCTGTCTGTACGAGCATGACTTTCTTCGCACAATTGGAACTTTCCGAGTCCGTCCAAACATGCTATCAGAATGAATAACCTTTTTTTTTAGAAAACTCAATTATAATAAATTTGATCAGTAAAACATGGGGCCGTAAGCAAGGCACAAGCTTAGAAGAAGAAACTCGTCATGAAGTGAAGCTCGTTTTATGTGTGTCGTACTCTATCGTAGATTAAAAACTTACACAATTCAAAGTACTGGTTTACATTTTATTTTTCCATTGCTGTCTAAAAGTACAATTTTGGGGTGGATATTAATAAGTATATGATTAAAATTCCATAATAGCGCTCGTTCTCCAAGCGAAAAATTATTTGAAAAAGTGCACACGATGTATTTCGGGAATTTTGAAATAGAGCTCCGGGTTCAGGTATTTTGCTACGGGTGAAAAACACTCGTGGGCCACTAAAATGCAATGGAAGTTAAAAATTATTACATTACATACTTTGGCCTTAAGAAAATTTTAAATTCAGTTTGAGAATATAAATTACCATGAGTCATATCCTGCTCAATGCATTTTTGGTGTATTCTCAAAAGTATTTTTATGTTTGGCATTTTATCACGGATTTGTTGCGCAGCTTGTACTGACATCAGAATTGGAATGGGCTTCCCCGGTCCTTTGCTTGCCTTCACATACTCAAAATATTTGGACCGGACTACAATCTCTAATCTTGTGAGCTCTAAATCAAATACCATGGAGTTTTTATAGATTGCTTCAAAGATTTTTTAGAAATTTTAACAAAACTTTTCCTTACTTTTGAAATGAAGTAGCCATGGTAATATCCCATCCCAACTTCGTATGATTATCGGATTAACACAATCCCATCCATATTGGGATCCTGGATTTTCTCGGTAATAACCATTGTGACCAATAACCATCGTCAGTGACTTCAAATTTGGGAAATCCGATTCTCTGATTGGAAAGACTTCCTGGAGTTTCTCAACATGTGATTGGATTTCCAAGTACTCAAGAGAAGGAAAGATTCTCCCAAATCCCGCGTAACGATCCAATGGGTAAAAGCCAATTGTTAATTTTTTCGCTTTCAGCACTTGTTGGCCAAAAACTTTCAAAGGATTTATAACCGAGTTTTTCTCATCATTGACGTAACTTTCAAGTTCAATTTCCTTTAAATTTTGCAATTTTGACCAATCACAAAGATTTTTACTGGGAAATTTACCAGTGCCTGGTTCAAGTCTCACAAAATGTATACTTTCGTCGCTGGACTGAAGAACTCGGAGAAACTGTTCCTCAATCCTTTCCTTTAGCTCTTCCGTGATTCCAAAGCGACGTGCCCATGAGGAAGTCTGGACAAAAATTATTACTAAAATAAACTTGAATATTTTAAAAATAATTTTTAAAATAAATTTCTCACCTGCTTAAAAAATTCGTGAGGATTCAAATTCTTTATATAGTTCAATCTCACATTATTTTCCGCAAGTATAGCGAAATAGGATGGAATATTTTGAGTATTAATTAAATTCCTATTGTAGGGATAGGTTAAGGACTTTATTGTGGCGATCTTCCCTGCAGCCAAAATTGCAGGGATGGAATTGATAGGGGCGTCAAATATTTCTTGGACATTTGGTGTAAATTGTAGGACGCGCCTCACTCTTGTATTTATTTTCTCATGGTCCTCAACATGGTCGCAGGAGGTTTCTTCGATAAGTTTGCGGAAACAAATTCGCTGGACTGAGGGTTTTGAAAAATTTGGATTGTCCCTACAATCAATGTGAGAATAACTTCCGGAGATATCGGCACATTTAAGAACCATTACATTTGGACAATAATTCAAATGCAGGGTCAATTGGTCCATGGATAAATGGCTCCCGCCGATAGTTTTTTGCCATCCAAAAACATGAACAAATTCACCAAAATCCCGGAGAAAATTTTTGTATTGATTAATTCGGACGGATCGTATTTTGAGCTCGATGGACAAGACACATTTTTTTCTGGACTCTCTCAAAATTCTAAGTAGTTGTTGAAAATCCGACGATAATATCCGGACTGCTTTACAGTTTGAGCCGAAACCATGGATTTCTTTTATTCCTATGTGAAGTTTTAGTATTTGCTCGGGGTATTGCATGACATCGGAAAGTTTTATTTTAAAGAGGCACAAATTCATGCGCTCACATTGTGACCTCCATTGTGTGCTAACTTGGGCACAGTTGAGAAGGTCTGGGTAATTTAAATGGCTAAATAAATTTTGGAGTATCTGAAAAATTTTAAGCAAAATTTGAAAAAAATTGTTTGAGATTTTTAAAAAGGGAAATATGAACAACTTACCAAATAATTGGATAAGGCAACTTCCACCGAATCTTGCCTCATCCGCTGGTCCAAATTCATGGTCACAATTTAACCAACTGATTTCATCAACTGAAATTTTATAGGCAAATTATTGTTGCCTTCCTTTACTATATAAATTTTACCTTGCAGTCAAACAATGAGTTAGTTATGGTTTCTAAATATATAGACCCCTTTATCGAGGGATGAATGAGAAACGAAAACCTTACGGTTGCTCTTCCATAAATTAGAGCGATACCATTGTGTTCTTGCATACTTTTATGCACTGCCGTTCATTGTTGGTTATTATTAGATTAAATTAAATTAGGGTCTAACGGGAATTTGCGTAGTTTTGCAATGTTGGTTTTTTCCATTTACAGCACTTTCAAATAAATATGCCTAGTTACAGTGCTATCCACTGAAAGACTGTTGATTGAACTTTGTCCTGTGATTTTTTTATTGCGGAGTATTTCCAAGGTGAGGGTCGTACATTTTTATACAATATTACCGACAGAGCGTAATATTTAACTTCGCTCTCTTCTAAACATTCTTGCTCCGCGATCATTCAATGCTTTCAAGTAGGGCGAGATGAGCTACAGCGTGAGAATCGCACGGCCTCCGTTTGTATTTATTTAGTGAACTTGATTCATGCACAGCCCTCCCTATTTGTGTCGCAAGTTGGTTTATGCACATCCCTCCTTTGTGTCGTAAGTATATTTATGTATGCAATGTATCTATTTCAGGCTTCAACTGATACGTGTATTGCCACCATTTGTGTCATAAGTTAATTAGTGCACATGGATTTATGTTGATTTGCAAACGCGTTTTATTTATCTGACACTAAGTTGATTTGTGAGTGTGGTGATTAAACGAAATAACGTTTTTATCGAAAACTTAAACCAAATTTCCCTACAGTTGACCTTACTAACACCCACAAAAAATTTAAAATTAATTGGCCAGCAGCAACCTTTATAAAAAGTTGTAATCCCGAGCCTATTCGTCGATATATAATAAATAGAAATTGTGTGGATGGACAAATGTACGCATTCATTAAGAATATTAAACTAGGGTGCTGAGGCTGCCCCAATAATTTTTCTTGTTTCTTCATTCCAGAACATTCCCCCCGTTTTTTGCTTCTGTGAGAGATTTGTCGCTTTTAATTCTCATTACCGACAGTACCCAGTGAATGCTTTGCCATGGAATTCCTGTTAGGAAATCATTGAGAGAATCATCACTAACTTGTTTCACCTTCGCTTCCTCTCATAATTATTTTCTCATACAGTTAGTTCTGCTCACATATCTACCTCGTGCTTTTTATTGTAATTAGTTAATTTTTTGTTTACTCCTTCACAGTCCTTTCAATTGTAGTAACAATATATAATCACATGAGCGGAGCAGACGATAGATGGGAAAAATCAGCAATAATAAAATCATAATTAATTACTCGCAATAAGTAAAAAGAATCTGAAAGATAAGTGCAAATTCTGACTCATCCCTTGTCAGGTTGATGTTTATATAAAAACTAATTGTAGGACTTGCTCATTGTTGTTTTCAAACGTGAAATACTACATCAACATTCAAATCCTATAAAATCCATTCTTGAAATTATGTTAATAAATCTCTGTTTAGTTGGTGCGGTTGAATTTCTACAAATTGCTGAAATTATGACAGTTTTTTTTAAAGTTAAATCATAATTGGATAAACAATGGATGTAACTTTACTTTGAATTCTATTTCGTATGTGCACTCCATTAACAATCTTCCATTGGGTTTCATATGTATACTGCGTTGAAACCATTGCAAGACCGTGTGGTTGTATACATTTTTATTTTTACTAAACTACGACCTGTGCAGTGAAGCGTCAGCCTTATATGTACTCCATTATGATGAGTTGTAAAAACTCAGATATAAAGGAAAGATAGGAAATCACATATTAAGATCAGTAAAATGAGACAAGTGCTACATTCCAACATTCCAAGGGGCCTCTGTAGAACGCCAGCGCTGTTCAACCCAAGGAGCGTCATCTGGAGAACGCAACAAAGAGAGTTGGGCAACGTCTGCTGTGTCGGAGTAGTGATGTAATAAATACTACTGACAACGAGAAAAGTGAGAAGTTATTACCAAAATTGGGGCATTGGGGAATAATTGCCTGAAGAATTCTTACGGCCTCAAACAATTTGAAAATATTCGAATCTACGAAAAAAGATTAAGATTCAGATAATAAGGTAAGAATAATTGTGGATGAAAGTGATACCATTTACTAAAATTATCGCCAAGACATTTCGCCCACTTAGCAACTGGATTACTCGGTACTTCATTACAATTGAGGTGAACATACCATCATCAATGTATACATTTACTTATACATGTAATTATTTCTCATAAAATTAAATACATATAATATGCTGTTGCTTAAATATAAGGAATAATGGAGCTGTCCTACCATAGTACCAGCGCACACATTACATTCACACGTGTATTGTTAATTTCGGGAAAATTGTTCCTTTCGACCTCTTCATAATATTCTTCACTTTAACTTAGCCTAATTTTCTTATATGCATTAGTTAATACAACTGCATAAGGCGGTTGTGTAACGTATTTAAGGAAATAAGGCTAATTAAAGGTAAGATGTAATTTGGCGAATTCATTTTTTTGCCGAACTTTGTCATTTTATGCTCATTAATATCGTTCATCCGACCATCTCCAGTCTACTTTATGATGATTACCCAACTATGTAATTATATATAGCTTCCAGCACATTCATGCAACTGATCACAGTAATATTTACTACTGGTAACCTTATTAATGCTCCCTGAAAGTAAGTATTGCAATTTACTCTTGGCCAAAGTTCTATTATCATCATGGAAACGCTTCACAATCAAAAGTGCCCCTGTGTGAACAATACCCACAAAAATAGACAAGACGTCTGGAGAAGTTTTGCCTGACCCGTTCCACAGGAAGTTATATATTTACAAAATAGCAGCGCATAAATATAGCAGAAAATGAAAATGAGAGCTTCAAAATTAATTTTCCCACTCATCTTAGTTTTCCTCTCGGTTTTAATCCCCTCAACATTGTCCTACCAGACCGGGAGTAACTTAAAGCTTCTTCTGGAAACCAATGTTTTTGCCCTGGTAATGAAAACCCAAACAAATTACTGCAGAATTAAATTAATTGGTCACATCCCCGAGTACTACGAAAATATTCTTCAAACTTTAATTCCCGTTAAATACATTACGTCAGAACATGTAACTTCAATTTTCCAGTATGAGAATATTGATAACCACCGAAACCATTTAAAACCAACATCTAAACTCTCATCATTCTGTGTCAACATCCTTCTCTTCCCTTTAAAATCTCCCGCGGATTTTCTTCAAGCAACACACTTCACAAGTGCTAAAACCCACATCTCCACCTTCCACTTCATTCTATTTGGAGAGGGAAAATTCCTAGAAAAGATATGGCAGAACCAAGTCATTCAACGTTTAAAATTCAAGACAGGCCTCATCACTGACCAAAGTGGTGAACTTTTAATGACTGAACGGGAAACCGCCACTTTTGACTTGCCCGGTAAACTCCAAACGCTTAGGTGGATACCCAAAGCCTCAGAATCCTGGTCGTCCCTTCGGAATAACAAAATCCCATTTGGAGTGTTAGACATCGAACCTTACATAATTCATAATGGGGACCACAAAACTGGAGTGTTTATGACGCCCGTGTTTGAGATAGTCCAAGCTTACAACATTACAGCGAATTACAAAATAGCTTTGGAGCAAATCATTGAGCTTCCAAATGGAACTTGGACCGGCTACATTGGGGAAATCCTTTCCGGGGAGATAGAACTTTATTCTGCCTCAACTCAGGATTTCATTCATCATAGAAACGTTGATTATAGCAATGAACTCTATGAGGCGACAGTAAGAGCTTATTTGTCTCATCCAACGGTCAATGTTAAATGGCAAGCAGTTCTCTACCCTTTTGACTTCACCGTGTGGATGATCATCCTCACGTTCTTTATTGGACTCATGCCCATCTTCTACATTCACCTGATTCTCAAAAGGAGCGAAGCGCCTCAGCCACGTGAGGCCTTTTATTTGGCTGTAGTCCTGCCTTACTCCGCGCTGTTGCAGGAGAGCCGAGGTATACCCAAACGCACGAGACTCTTAATGGTCATGGCGATCTTTTACTCTATGATAATCGGAGTATTTTTCAATAGTAACCTTATCTCATTTCTAACGTTCCCGGAACCGGAAGTGGTTCCCAAGAGCTTTGAGGAATTGGCCCAAAGGTTGGATTACACCATTTATTACATGTATTTCAAAGGAGCCTCATCGGATTACTTCCTTCGTGAATCGACGGCAAAGCATTTGGTTGACATTCGAAATAGGATGTTTGATGAGCCGGATTTTGGGAAATGCTTGAGAGCGGCACTTTTCAAATCCAAAACCGTTTGCATTAGTTGGCCGATTATTTTAGATCCGATGCTGGCAAGGAATTATACCTTGCATGCTGATTTTAAACCTTTGTTATCTACTACATCATTTTTTAGTCCTCGTGTATCCATTGGGTTTCGAAAATATTCCAAGCATTATGAGTCATTCAATTTAGCTGTGACGTGGCAGTTTGACACGGGGCGGTATTTGAAATCTAGGAAAGACGCTATAGAGTATTTGCAACAAATTGGAAGAGTTTGGCTAAAAAAGCATCATGAGACGGAGACTTATAAGAAACTTGAGCATATGATGGAAGAATTTATACCTGCGGCTACAAAACCTTTTGGGCTGAAAAATTTTGTACTTTGCTTTGCTACAACAATTGTGGGTTGTATGATTGGTGGAGTGGCTTGGATATTAGAGAATCTCATGCGCTTTAAATGGGTTCGGTGGGTGGTGGAATTTTTAAGGAAATGCTTAGTTTATTTTGGGTCATATTTTGTAGGTTTGAGCTTCAAATTGTGTAGAAGACGATTTAATTTAGTTGAGGAATTCTGAGCTGTTCGGTAAAGCTCATTCAAATAGGTTGATATTTATTTTGCTATAATTGTGATAACAAGGGTCTATTAATTGCAATAATATTTATTTTAGCGTCTAATAATTCCGAAAAAAATTATCTTTAATTTTTCTGACCTCCTTTCTTGGTGAAATGAACGGAATTAATAGGTAACCAAATACAGTCAGAGGTCAGAGAATTTGGATAAATAAGGGTGTAACGACTTGGACCCACAACGCAACTTAATTATTATTCCTGCTAATATTGTAATTAGAAAATATTCTGTGCTATGGCGAATTCTTGCGTAGCTTCACACAAACATTTCAGTCTTGGACAGAATTCATGTGTAGGTTTTGTCCACTTATGAGACTTATGGTAAGCGTTCGCTCTCTAATAGCACACATAGACAGGGTTAATTGGTTCAACGTGACTGTTTAAGTCGGCTGTTAAGGACTCGGTCTATGGGTCTATACAAACAATTGTTTTAATTTCCACGCAATCTATAAATTACAGCTTTATTTCCTAGGTATCCTTTTTAACATATACATAAAAAACTTTGTTCGTAATACGTACATAAGAACCCATTATGCTATATTATATCCCTTTATTGTTTATGTAGTATGCTTTTAAATTGTATCTTTGACTCAGTATGAATTACTGGAATAATTACTATGTCACGTTTTATTTACTAATTTGAAAAACGTTTTAGCAAATGAATTGACGGTTATGGGAAAATATTTTCCCACAACAATATTGTAATAAAATAATGAGATGACAGTTTTGCCCTGGCCTTTTTATCTAAAAAATATTATACGACTAATGAAATGATATTATGTTAAATATGGGTAAATACTAAACCCACGAAGGACCACCAAGAATTCTTTTGTCAGAAACTAAAAGTTTCAGCTTCCATAAATTCATTCCAAACCGTTCTTATCTTTTCAAACGAACTTCCGATTCATTTACATTTTACATCAACAGAAAAGTATTATATGGGCTAGAATTTTAACCTTATTGTTGTCCCAAATTGGATTACATAAGCCGACATTTCGTATTGAATCGTCCAAAATATTAGTGAAATATTATCAAAATGTCGTCTGCACTAGCGCTCATTTTAATCATCCTCACAATTCCTCCAAAATCCTACACTGACAAGACCGCGTCACTACTTGAAGAAATCTTGGAAGAAAATAAGTCTTCAAAAGTTATGAAGATTGGGACCACATATTGTAGATTAAAATTAGTGGGAGAAATAGCATGCAGTTATGAAACCATCATTCAAAAATTAACACTCAAAAAATTTATTACCATTGAAAGAATAGCAAACGTGAAATATTTCAAACAGTACCAGACTGTACAAAAATATTCTTCGTTCTGCACAAATATTTTGATGTACTCAAATAAAAACCCGGATTCCATCCTCCAAACTCTTCAAGTATTAAGCGATAAAGTTCGATTGGAAATGTCCCACTACATTGCAATTGGCAACCAGGAGAGCTTGGAAAAAATTTGGAGCCACAATGTAATTGAGCGTATAAAATTCAAAACGGGAATTTCGGATAATCCGTCTGCTTCAATTGGATCCTTTGGAAACTCATACCCGCCGCCTTGTAGTGTTGCGCCTTCGTTTAAAAACCAGAAGCTATCCGTTGGAATGATGAGCTTTGAGCCCTATGTCATTCGAGATAGTCATAGTAAGAATCCTAAGTTCGGAATGATGTACACACCTCTACTCAGTATCATACAAGCACACAACGTTACCCTGGATTTAAAATTGGCGGTAGGAGCAGCAAACAAGTTCCCGAATGGCACGTACGGAGGTTTTGTAGGTGACGCTGAAAATCGAAGGTTGGATTTATTTTTCATCATCGCGCAAATTTATATGCATTACGACAGGCTGGACTACAGTAACATGTTGTATGAGGGCACCACTCGGATTTACATTTCTCATCCCAAAGTCAGGGTAAACTGGCAAGCGATTTTGTTCCCCTTTGACTTTACAGTTTGGATGATAATTTTAGCCTTGTTTTTTGGGATCATGCCATTAATTTACCTTCACTTAAATCTCAAACGCAATGACGACCCACAACCCGCCGACTCCCTGTACTTAACATTGGTTCTACCATTCTCAGCACTACTCCAAGAGAGCCGAAGCATTCCAAAAAGAGCAAGGTTTTTGATGGTAATGGTAATATTTTACTCCCTCATTGTCGGCGTCTTCTTCAACAGCAACCTCATTTCCTTCCTCACGTTCCCAGAACCCGAGCCGGTTCCGGAAAATTTCCAAGAACTATCCCAAAGGGAAGACTACAAAATTTTTACTATGTATTTTAAAGGAGGGTCCACAGAAAACTTTTTCGATAGCAGTAAAGACCCGATTTACTCAAATATTAAACGGAGGATGATCAATGAGGGGAATTATGAGAAATGTATAAAGGCGGCACTATTTGACTTCAAGACAGTTTGCATTGGTTGGCCTGTAGTGGCGGATAAAATCATTGCGAAGAATTTAACCTTATACATGGGTTTCCAGCCATTGAGAGTTTCACCCTCTGCTTATAACCTACGTGTTAGTGTAGGATTTCAAAAGTTTTCCAAGCATTATGAGTCATTTAATAATGTACTAACTTGGCTTGTGGATACGGGGCAGTTTTTGAAATCAAAAAGTGATGCTTTTGAGTATATAGGGAAAAATGGAAGGAAATGGTTGAAGGGAAATCCTGAGAATAACGTGCGCAGGAAACTTGTAAGTTTAATGGTAGAATTTGAGCCAAATGCTAACAAGCCCTTTAGTTTGGATAATTTTGTACTTTGTTTTGCTTCAGTTGCTTTTGGAGGGGCTTTGGCAGCATTTGTTTGGGTTCTTGAGAACATGACGCGATGTGGGAATTTTAGGGAGGGACGATTTAATTTTAGGTGACTTAAGGATTGTAGGTAGAGTTTTGTCAGTAATAAAGTCTTATTTTCGTGGTGAATGGACTTTATCAATACAAATCCACTTTACTATATTAATCATGTAAATGCTTAATACTAAAATATTGTGCATGTTATATTGTGTATTATCCATAATATTGGTAATACATTTTTAGTTGACAGTTGATGATGTCGTGCTTAATAATATACAAGTATAATTATTTTCGTTGTAAGGAAGAGATGAATGGGAAAAAATCTAGATTAAGATGCAAATACAATTACATGTTCAATGTTGGTGCGTTCGTGTGTAGAATGTATTCAGCTTCCATCATTAAATTTGATAGGTAACAACAGCAACAGCTGAAAAAGTAGTTGAAAATAAACTTTTTTCCCATGCGTGTTCAATAATATTGTCATCAATTATTGCGTCCATAATAACAGCAGCACAAAGGTTTTGAACCTTAGTTCAATCAATGATGTCTGCCCTGGTCACTCTTAAAAACTATTTTATTTGAAAATGTGTCATACAAGCTTTTTCGTGTCCTTCACAATTTTAGCTCTGAGCTCCAGTAAGGCCAATTCGCACATAAATACTCATTTAATTGAGATTTTAACGGAAAATCCGTTGTCAAATTTAATGAAATTAAGCTTGAACTATTGCCAAATAATCATTAATGGTCATTTGACACATTCAATGGAAGAATCCTTGACTCAGAGGATCTCAGCAAAGTTTATAACAATTCAAGTATTTAATACGCATTCGAAACTTGTGCCGAAAAAATCTGCGGACCTTCAAATTTCTAAACATTCGTTATTTTGCATAAACTTTGTCATTCTCCCGACCACAAACGATTTGGAAGTTTTGGATACTTTGAAGAAGATTGAAACTCACTATTACCAAGAATACGTTCATTTAATCATTTTGGGGCCAGAAAAATACCTAGGAAATATTTGGCGGGACTTCCAGCAATTTAAATATAAAACGGGAATCCTCACAGATTCAACCTCAAAAATAATGACGTCGATATTTTCACCCAGCGTGGATTCAGTGGAGCCGATAATTTCAACGGAATTTCCTCATGCTGGAAGTGACTGGTCGTCGTTTCGAAACCAACATTTAAAGGTGGCGCTACTAAACCTGGAGCCCCATTTGATTCGAAATGAGAAGAAGGAACCCATTATGGGAATGATATACAGTTTTTATCAGCAACTGTTTAAGGCCTATAATACAACATTCGACCTACGCATTGGGCTTCCACCATCATCTAAAGGACCTAATGGTATTTGGAGAGGTTTCGTAGGTGATTTGGTTGCTGGAAAGTTGGACCTGTTTTGTTGCATGTCGCAAATTCTGATTCGTTACGAAGCCATGGATTTTAGCACTCCTGTATTTGAGGCCCCCTTGAAGATTTATTTTTCCATTCCGAAAATTCATGTTAAATGGCAAGCACTTGCGTACCCTTTCGGCCTCACTGCTTGGGTTTTCATCCTCCTGATATTTTTTGGTTCCATGCCTGTATTTTACTTCCAATTAAAATCTGACAAAAGGCGCCAAACTTCAAGTAATCTTTTTTGCGCCATCATCCTGCCCTACTCCGCATTATTGGGAGAAAGCTGGAAAATTCCGCCAGGTGTCAGGACGTTGACCTTAATGATGATTTTTTATTCGATGATATTACGAACATTTTATACCAACGATTTAATTTTATACTTGAGCTTCCCAGAACATCCAACCCTACCTGACACCTTTGAAGCCCTTGCTGAGATGGAAGAGTACAAAATCTACAGCATGTTTTTCGAGGGAGCCGCAACGGATATCCATTTTAATGAAACAGAAGTGTCCACATTTAAGAAAATAAGAAACAGGAAAATACCAGAGAGAAACTATGTAAAATGCATGGAATCCGCGCTGTTCCGTGAAAAAACCGTTTGCTTAGGATGGCCTGTAATGGCTGAACCTGCTATCGCCAAAAATCTCAGCTTGAATAAGATTTTCAAACCTCTGAGGAGTTCCCCATCAATTTTTAGTGCTGCCGGAAGCTTTGCCATTCGGAAGAAATCCAAACATTTTGAGTCCTTCAACTCTGCCGTGGGGTGGGCCGTAAGTGCTGGTATGTTTTTGAAACTTAAAGCCGATGCGATCCACCACCTCCAGAATAACGGCCTGAGGTGGTTGAGACGGAATCCTCAAGACATTTTGTACAAGAAATTACGCGAGCTTATACATCAATCCAATAATGGAATTAAATCACTAGGAATGGAGAATTTTGCACTTTGTTTCGTTTGCTTTTTGGTTGGAATGGGTTTGGCGGGAATTTTATTTTTAATAGAAATCGTGCCTATTTTTTCAATATTTTTGAGAAAGGTTTTTTATTCCTTTTTGTATAATAACGTTAAGGTAGTTCAGTAATTTACATTATTTATTAAGTCGCTTGACATGTTATATGAACCAAAAGTTTCGGTTTTGTGCTGTAAGGAATAAAATAAATGGAATCAAAATTGTCTTGCAAATTAAAACGTCTGTTACAAAAACTGTGTAAACATTTTTATCCCTACCTGACACTCGGCAATAATAGGAAGCAGCTAATTATAAATGTTTTTAGGCGCCGAATGCATGAATAATTTCTGGACGGAATACTGCATTGCAAAATAGTAAACAAATGAGGTGCACAGCTATGCATGTATAATAAAAATTAAATTATTAAGTCACTCCCTTAAAGCGGGTGCCGAAACTCAATTACTGCTCTCTCTTTCTTCCGCATCATTCATTTTACATTATTTATAAATAGCACAACAGCAGAATGGCAAATTACTTTTATTGTTGTTTTGTCCACAATAACATTCACCTCGCCCCCATCTTTTGTGCCTCAGTAGCGTGAGAAAAAATTATTTTTGTTTGCTTGGCTTGTCATGTAACATGTAACCAATAAATTAAACATGAAGTTCTAGGAGGAACTAGCTCAATTTTCAACCTAATGTCGAACATCCAAAGTTTTCAAAGTTTTTCCCTTACTTCCAAGTAGCATTTTTCAAGGTGAACAACCTTCGGATAATTTCGAATTAATTATTTTTGGCGTTTTTCTACTTACAAAATGGATTCAAAAAACACGCTTTTATTGTTAGCAATCCTCGGTTATTTACAAAAATTCTCTGCAAATCGCCAGTCCTATTTAAACTTGTTGAGAATCCTTCGGCAAAATCCTCTGTCCGAGATGATGAGGACTGAAACACATTATTGTCGAATTCAACTACAAGGGAATTCCATTGGCACACAATCCATTTTTCATCTTTCGTCCAGTGAGTACTTGACCCTACAAATAGGCGCAAGCAAAGTAAATCCAGAAAGTGCATATTCAATACAAAAACATTCATCCTTCTGTGTAAATATTATTCTCCTTCCTTCCGAAACCTCTGAGAAAATGCGGGAAAATATTAATCAAGTTTTTACTAACCAGAGAAATCCACAAACTTCCCACTACATTCTACTGGGGACGGAAAATATTTTAAAAACGATTTGGAGTACCAAAGAAATTCAACAGTTGAAATTCAAAACAGGGATCTTCACCGAGAGCAATTTTATAACGACTGAGGAAATTACAGCACTAACGGAAATTGATAATTTCAACTCCAAAGAGCTGCCAATTTTTCTAACCTCTCAATTTTCCTGGTATTCCTTTAGAAATCAGAAGATGAATTTCGCTATCGTTGAAATCGAGCCATATGTCATTCTTGATGAGAACTCCCAGCCTCTTTTTGGACTTGGTTATGGATTTTACCGCGAAATATCCCGTATTTTTAATTTGACACTTAACATTCGTATCGGACCGTCATCCCTGACAAATCTTCCGAACGGATCATGGGTGGGTTTTGTAGGGGAACTGCTGAAAGGGGAATTGGACCTGTTTTGTTGCTTATCGCATTTGCCACATCGTTATCAAGTTACGGACTTCAGCACACCAATTGAGGAAGCTATTTTGAATGTTTACAACTCCCCGCCAAAAGTTCACGTGAATTGGGAGGCTTTTATGTACCCCTTCCATTGGTCAGTTTGGGTCATCGTAAATATTTTCTTCTACGGTTCCATGCCCATATTTTATCTCCACCTAAAATACAATCGAAATGAGTTAAAACATTCTCACATCATTTTCAAATCCATCATGTTGCCATTCTCAGTTTTACTCCAACAAGCTCAAAGAATACCGAAGGGAGTAAAATTCTTAATGGTCCTTCACGTCTTCTACTCCATAATTTTGAATGTTTTTTATTCCAGTAATTTAATATCTTTTCTTACCTTCCCCGAGCCTGAAGTCATTCCTCGGAGTTACACAGAACTCTCTGAGAGACTGGACTATAAAATATTTAGTATGTACTTGGATGGATCCTCCTCCGAACTGAACTTCAACGCAACTACCGTCAAAGAACTCCAGCAAATCAGGGACCGTCGAGTGAATGAACCAAATTTCGCAAATTGTCTCCAAGCTCCGTTGTTCCAGCCCAAAACCGTTTGCCTTGGTTGGCCGATAGTGGTGGAGACTGTAATAGCCAAGAATTTTACTCTATACGGCTCCAAAAGTCCCCTGGAAGTTTCCAATGGTATTTTTAGGGCGGATATTAGCATGTCATTTCCCAAGAAACCAAACATTTTGAATCCATGAATTCCATTATCAGTCAAGCAATGGCTACTGGGTTGTTTCCCAAATTCAAACGTGAGGCATTGGAGTATTTAGAGAGACAAGGAAAAAAATGGCTAAAGAAGAACCCTCAAGGATTCATATTTAAAAAGCTCCAATCAATTATCGTTGGTGATTTGAAAAATAAGGAAATTCCTTTTGGATTAGAAAATTTTACTGTGTTTTTCCTATTCCTCATCTTTTGCTCAACTGTGGCTACAGCAGTTTTTCTCATGGAAAAGATTTCAATGAGTCAGTGGATTAAAGTTGCTGCTGCAACTGTGCTCAAGATTCTCTCAGAAGGTCGTAGACTCTTTGAAGGAAGAACAAACAAAAATTCAGTTACATATTTACCATAAACATGGAAAAGGCGGGAGTCTTATGTAGCTACATTTTTAACTCACACCTCAAATCACTTTGTAACTGTGGAAAGCACAAGAATTGGAATGCACCTAATCTTTTACACACGGTGTTTATTTATACATGAAAATTATTTTTCTCTCTTACTGATTAAAACTATGAAGAGAACAAATTATATGATCTTAAAGAAAACATTAACTAATCATTATTACTCGTCTGAAAAAATAACAAGTTTGATCCAAAACACGACAAGTAAAACGACTCATGCTTCATAGTCACGAGCAATGAACTCAATGATTGAATCTGTAGTTTTTAATTGAAAAATATAAAGTGAATTTCTGATCGCGTGCATAATTTCAAGAGAGGATACGAAAAAAAGAGATTGCATGATTCAATTCCCTCTCACCTCAACCATAGCATTTTAGTATAGAAAAAAATTCTTTCACATACCGAATTTTCTTTTGCATTCCGTATTATTTCCTATTACATCACCTATGCCGGGTAAAAAGTCATTGCCATTTTACCCCGTACGTCAGTATAAGTAAGTAAAAAAAAAGTCCAATGCTCTTCGGGTGAGGGAAATCTGAGTGAGTGTCGGAGGCAATGGGAGAGAGGATTCCTATAAATTGAGGAGAGCGTTCTGAGGAGGATCATACAGAGCTTCTTGTGAATCCTGGGAATTTCATAAGACTTTGATAATTATTATTAAAATGAAGCTCTCTGGAACTCTTTGCTACTTCTTTGCTCTTATTATTTTGTATACAGAAGCTGGTAAATAATTTTTCTATATTCTTTAAAAAATTTAATGAAATTATTTTGAACTATATTTTACCAATTACTTTAATTTTTTACATTCCAGCGAAGTGTGTGTACTATGGATCTCCAGGGGAGACGGGAGAAAGGACGGCCAATGGAGAGAGATTCGATCCTATGGGAATGACCGCTTCGGCATTGCCACATGTTCCGTTTGGTACAGTTTTGCAAGTAACTAATCAACACACTGGACGGTCCATCGCTGTCAGAGTCAACGATCGTTTTGGAGCTCCACCGAGAGAAGATACGCTGGACTTGGCGTACGGGGCTTTTGGAGCTTTGGCTAATCATAATGACGGAGTTTTCCCTTGCAGTTATACTGTGATTTGAATTTGATGAAATATAGTGATTTATTTCTTGGATTATTTCCGACTGAGTTCGTTGGAAGAACTTTGTCATTTCAGTGTCCTATTATTATTAGTGCTTTAAAATGGAATCTTACTATTAGAGGGCCTTCGCAGAGATACATAGTTAAAGTTAAAATCCTCTTGTGAGGAATAATGCATGTATTTTTTGCATTTCGGGTTGTAATTTACATGGTCGAGTTTTAATGGGAATGAGTAGCTCAACATTTTGAATAAATACATGTAAGAAGTAATAAAAGGTTTCATGTGACTAACAATAAATAATTGAAAACTTTAAAACATTTAGCTGATAATGTTGTTCCTACAAGGAAAACCCCATCCTCCTCCGGTAGATTTTTATTTACATGACACAATTTTAAGACATAAGCGAACGTATAATTGAATAGAACACATCACTGTGTATAAATAGAGAGAAGTAGCAATGTAAGTTTTCATGTGGCTATAATAATAAATAATTGAAAACTTTAAGACGTTTAGCTGATTTTATCTAAGCTACTATGGAAAGCTCCGTCATTTTTGGGAAACATGCAGGTTTTAAACGATGGAGTAAGTGCATGGAAAAACTCCATCATCGTGATTGGCTAGAATTCCAAAAGCCCCATAAGTCAAATCCAGAGTATCTTCACCAGGTGGAGCTCCAAAACGATCGTTCACACGTACAACAATTGATTTGCCCGTTCTTTGATTTGTGACTTGTACATTTGAATTAAATGGAATATTTGGCAAGGCTGAGGCAGTCATTCCCATCGGGTCAAATTTTTCTCCCGTTGCCGTCTGTTCCCCGGTTTCGCTGGGTGAACCGTAATACACACATTTTGCTGTAAAGAAACAAATATGTTTAGTAGAAAATTTTACATTATTTTTCAAATTTTTTTGTTAAAAAAATGTAGATCAATTTACCTGCTTTAGAGCTGGTGAGAGCAAAAATGCAAAAGAAGGCGAGACCACACAAGAATTTCATGTTGATGATGGTTTGAGGAAATATCGATGTATGAACTGCTTGAGGAGAATATGATGTCTGTACCACGTTAATGTTTTCCTCAGGCTTTTATATACGTATATGTGGCTCTTGACCACAGCATAATTGGACAACTGAACGGACTCTATCACACCAATATGACGACACAGGCTAGTGAATGAACGCTGTGAATCTGATTTATGTTGCAAGTGGATTTGAACCTCTCAAGTCGTTTGTAATATTCCTGGAGAAGTGGAACACTTTTTATCAGCTCAACACCATTGAACAGCGCTTTAGTGCAAATGATTGGGATACGTTGCACTTAATTTAATCTCTTCCATTGACACTAATGAACTTGAACTTAAAAGTTTTCGATTTCGAATGAGACACGCAAGTCACACATTTCGAACTGTCGTCGTTTTATTACTAATTTTTTATTCAAAATTACTGTGCCTGAGATTGTCAGCTAAATTTTCCATGGGTTTTCCCAACATCATCAAAAACATTATATTTAAACGGGCACAAATTATTACACCTCATTATGAAAATTTTGAGTCAAGAGATAATAAGTCTTTAAAAACAGTGAAGGTTCGATGCATTTAAATCTGAAACTTTTAATCGTACATCACGCAAAGTTAATGTCGCAAGCCAGAAACAGGCAACAGTCGAATAGTCTGAGAAGTTATCTTTCATCTGCTTCTTAATAATAGAGACCGTATCTACTCTTTACCTTGTTTGGCAAGATTAATGCAATATTAAAGCTATTAGCGGTATATGTGTCTACGATTTTTGCCACGTGTTGGACGTCATAAAATCCAAAATTTTCCTTTCACAATCTATGAACAGAAAACTTTTAACTGACATGAGAGGTAGGCTAAATTTTAATGAAACGTAATTACTTGTAACGCTGAGGATGAGAATTCCTACCTACAATAGGAGCCCCCCCCCATGTGTTGAACTCGAATTTTCATGTGATATATGTCATTCGTAAGGTCTAGGCGAGAGCTTCTCACCGGTACCTACCATATGTTTGTGTGGACCGTGGTTTTTGAGTAAAAAATTGGCAAAGTTTACATTTGAATACATGTAAAAAACAGTATTTTATTGACCATTTTATCGCTTATAATTTGCACAGCTTTAACCTTTGAGCCCCTTAACCAATTACAATGATGCATGAGAATTTTAAAAGTAGATAATTTTCGTTTTAACAATATATTGTATGAATAAAACATATTCTAATCCGAGAGCAGCACTTGGTGGATCCCCATTGTTAGTTCTATAAAAGCGGATGCAATTTTCTTAAATACAAATCTCACATCAATTCTAAACCTAATGCAGAACGGAGTAAGAGATATCAAAGTATCAGATGGTTGTTGGCGTCCAAGTTTAAAGAAAAAGCCTTTAGAGTAGAAGAGGAAATATTTTGTGTTCCAGATACCATCATCTACAATAATTATTGGCATAGTGGCAACAGTTTTAAAAAGCGGAGCATTAATTTGACAAAACCATCTATATAATAAGATATTGTATAAAATAAATGTAGATACAATATATTTGAAGATTTATCTCAAACAGTATACAGTCCATGATGGCTGCACCCAAAGGGGAGCAGTGACAATAATGTTTATACATAATATAAATACAGAGGACGCATATTACTCCCGGGAAAAGTTAAAAAACACGGATTCCAAATCCACTTGACCCACAGAGTACGCCTCAAGCTGAAACTGTAATTTAGCTTCCTCCATAGCCTTGAAAATATCTGACCATGGCACTGAAGCCGGGATGATGTACTGCGCGAAGCCAGGATGTGTATCCTTTAGCATGCAGTCCGGAAATTTAAGCTTTAAAAACACGTGAAATTCCTCCAGTCGCGCAGGCCAATCATTCATACAGCCCTGAAAGCATACAAATTTTCGGGTAAGCCCGTTTGTTCTACAGGAAAGCCAGGAAAAATGTCAACAATAGTTACCATCGTATTGTTACATGAACCCGTCTTCCCATAAGGAATCTGTGCCTTTATTTTATATCCAGGATTGAGCTTCGATTTTAAATGTTGAGGTGAGCCTAGACACTTAAATTTCCCTTTCACCATAATTGCAAGGTTCGAGCACAAAGCCTCACACTCTTCCATATTATGTGAGGTGATGACAATTGAAGTGCCCATATCCCTCACCAAACTAATTGCATTCCATACATGGCGTCTTGCAACAGGATCCATTCCAGCCGTGGGCTCATCCAAAAATATAACCGCGGGATTGCCTAGCATCGCCACAGCAGTCGAAAGCTTTCGCTTGTTTCCGCCACTGAAAACATCGTAAATTACATTTTCTCGAAAGATAAAATCTTCATTCTATAATTAATTTTACCTGTAGGTCTGAAACTGCTTGTCCAAGAATTGACTAAAAAGTAAAATGTTCGAAACTTCTGTAATCATAGCGTTGATTTTGTCCTCAGAAATCCCCTTAATTCTCCCAAACATCGTCAGGGTCTCCCTCCCTGTCAATTCTTCAATGCACGCATCGAATTGAGGACAATAGCCCAAATAAGAATGTGCTTTTCTAAGTTGATTTTTCACAGAGAAGGAATTGATGAAAGCGTCCCCACTTGTGATGGACGTGTCCCCAGTCAGCATTTTAAAGGTGGTAGTTTTTCCAGCTCCGTTTATCCCCAGTAAACCAAAAATTTCTCCCCTTTTCACGCCAAAGTTGACATGATTTACGGCGAGAAACTTCCCTTGGTAAAGTTTAGTCAAGCCTCTGTTTTAAAATAACATTTCATGTCTAGATACTAACTGTTAGGTAGTACATAAGTATTCATTCACAGAGTTAAAGATGTGCTTATTATCATTAATTATTACTTACTTCACAATTAATGCATCCGTTAAAGCTAAAGTTGTAACTGTTGAATGTGAAATCCGACGGTTCTCACTCGCAACATCACAGTCGGACAATTCCATTGTATCTTGAAAAATACAATTTGAATAAATAATTATCCTACTGATAGTAGAAAGGCGCAATGCAGTTACGGGATATCCTATCACACTAGCAACTATAGGGTAGCTGGCTAAATGTAACTGTTATCTCGGTACTGTAATTTTGTAAAGCGCTATACCCGAATTAAACTGATAAGGTGATTTTTGCTTCCAGACCGATGGCAGAAAACGACCAACTTTTTCAAACAACTTCTGCACAATTCTCCCTTCTGAAATGCCAAGGAGAAGTGTAAATAAACAACCCAGTCCAACCAGGGAGCACATTTGTTTTCCAATTCCTACGTACTCCCAAGCAAAATAGCTGTCTTGTACTGAAATTTAAAATAAAACCCATAAGAGGTATTTCGAATAAAATTTTTGAATTTATTTGTCACTCACAAACTGTGCAGCATTTGGAATCCGGATCCAGGACGCACAATGCCGTCAAATCCAGCGTTTCACAAGCTTCCTCCAGTTTTTTCATACCCAGAATTTGCATAACTGCAGAACCCAATGAATAGACTGGCAAAATAATGCAAATGTCGTGCAATGTCTTGGCAAATCCTTGTAAATGGAATTCCGGTGATTTAAATAAATTTTGAAGGAGCAAAATAAATATTGTAGGATACGTAAAGGCCACCACAAGTTTTGTGTATCCTCCAGAAGTGCTTTCCAGGTATTTTGAGAGTAGGAAAACAAAAGTTATAGAACACCATCCAAACGCGGCAAATACAATGAAAAACCGTACCTTCATCTCAAAGGGTTCAAAGCCTTTTACACCGAAGTAAATAAGAGAATACAGTACAAGAAAACCTGTGAGGATAAATACAATAAAGCTGACGATGAACTCAGCTAGCCAGTACAGCGGTAGTCGGGCCCCCGCAATTTGCTGCAAATGCTTCGCTTTTGAGATATTTTCTTGAATTGGTATGATGATAAATGCAGCTACAAGGAGTGATCCGGAAAAAACTAAGCACAGTGCAACTACAAAATCCAACCCATATGAATGAAGCGTAAATGCGCTATCCCTTGCGTGAAAATCAAAAGGGTGCTGAGTGACGGATATGGAATTTGGTTTCCCAAAATAATATAGGAGAGAATTTGACAGAATATTCAGAGCGAGTGGTGGTGTATGATGAGGTTGATTATTGAAGAGTGTTGTTATGGATTTTCCATCCTTCTCCTCAAGGAGATCGGACTGCTCGAAGCCAATGATGTAACGCGAGTTGGCTTGCGAAATCGATTTTTCCATCTGAAGAGTATTGGGTTTGTAAATCGTAAAAACAAACGATTTTAGATACATATTGCTTAGGGTAGCGGAGGAACCTCCATTACCATAATGTGAAGATCAGTTTTCTATCTTTGTCAAGCCTAAAATAAAATTACCTGTTCCAGTAAAAACGATGTCATTTGAGAATCAGAAATTTCCTCAACGTTCCGGTCCAGTTGGTTGAAATTCTCGAGGGATGCACAAATCCTTGAGTCTTCATAGCAATTCAACAGAACCGTACTCTTCTCGACTCTCTCGTACCCCTTTAGAATAAATCAGAAAGGTTCAAAGAAAAAATTATTACAATGACCATTGCACAGTAAAACAATCAAACGATATGATCAATGTTTTTACAAGCAATACAATATTTGGTAAAATATGCGGCTGCTGGCTATAAAAACAAAGGTGGATATTTTAGTACACTTAAAAATTCTTACGAGAATAATTTTGTCAAAATACGACTATAATTTGTTACCTCAAATGAGATCTCCACAATTTTTTGGTGCATGGAAGGGTATGCTTTAAGCGTCTTTAGTGCAATAATGACAACTGCGGGAGCCACAATCATCTATTACAAAAAAGCGATAATTATGAATTTCATTTTCGAAGTCACTTGCCTCATTTCAATGCGACATAGTTCTTGAAATACCTGCAATATAATTACACTCCACTTTCTAGAATTAACGTGTAGCTTTTTAATTAGCATGGCTTTGAATTGTCGTAGAAGTAGCGTTATCCAATTCGGCTCTTGATCACAGCTATACAAATGAGATAAAGAATCCACTCGAGTGAATACATTTTCCAAGGAATTGGTGCGAGATGCGATGTCAGTGCCATGGTCACGTGGATTGTCCATAACCAAAGTTTGTTGTCCAATATTTTGTTTCTTTGAATTAGTGTCACGAACCCTAGAAAATATATTGGTTCCAAAAGTAACATGCTGCTGTGGGTTTCATTTCATAAATAATAATTGAAGTGAATGAAAGGATATGATGTTTTCACCTCATAAAGATTTCCTCCATTGTTGTGCTACTTACTCCGTAAGTTCCGATTCCAAGTTCCATTTTCATGGCTTCAAGCTCATCGAAAATGAATGGGAAAAGATTAATTTGGCCCATTGGGAGAGCACAGCTGATCTCGGCACCTACATCTTTAAATACTACGGTGGGTAAGGACTTCAAGATAATGTTTTTGATTCGGTCCGAGTCAGCACCTTCCTGTTTTACTATGACAAGGTTGTAGGTCCCACCTGAAATTTTCGTTAAACATTTTTAACGAATCTGGTTTTGTGTTTCTGAACTTAATAAGAAGAGTAGAAATTAATTACCGTAATTTCCTTTTAAAAACAGTGAGCTTCCGTAACATCGGAGCCGCCCATCTGCCATTATTGCAATTCTATCTCCGAGCAAATCCGCTTCTTCCATATAATGCGTGGATAGAATGACTGTCTTCCCGGCTTTCTCATTCTGAATCATGTCCCACGTGGAGCGTCGTGCTGCTGGATCCATCCCTGCAGTAGGCTCGTCCAGTAGAACCACCTGTTGATGAAACGGTAGGAGTAGCGGGCAAAGAGATAGGTCTAACGTCTAACAATAAGTATCTTTCATTTCACCCCCTCACCTTTGACCCCGCAGAAAAGGCTATACAGACACAGAGCTTCCTCTTCATTCCGCCACTTAAATGTTTTGACTCCGTGTGTCGTTTCTCCTCCAAACCCAGCACTTTCAAGCAACGTTCTATTTCCTCAACTGCTCCACATTCGTTCATACCCTTCAGCTAGAAGCAACAGAAGAAGAAAATTTTAATAGAAAGTTAACCTTCATATTAACATTCCTAAGAGTCAATAATTATAATACCTGGCAATAAAATTTCAGGTGCTCCTCCACAGTGAGATTGTCAAACAGAATGTTGTACTGTGGGCATAGTCCCAAGCTTGCTCTCACGCTATGCATGTCTTTGCAAATGTCAAATGAATTTACGAGGGCTGTTCCGCTTGTTGGACGGATTAGTCCTGAAGAATATTAGGTCATTAGTTCCTCTAGGAAAGACAAACTATAAACTGCAGTTCAATAACTGCAGTTTACCTCAATCCTTGTTGAAGGTAAATATAAATCTTAAAATCAACAGGCAAAGATAGATATGCTGGTAACAATAAAATTAGCTAAATTATGCCTCTAAAAATTATTTGTTATCACAACGTAATATTTATAAATCAATTTTTATCATCTTACAATTAGACGTCGCCAACCCGTACGCCGTACAGGACAATTTGGTATTCAATTTACATAAGTATTTTTTAATTTTTATAAAAATAAAATACCATGTGGTTTACTCTGTGAGTAGACTCACCCGTCAGCATCGACATTGTTGTGGTTTTTCCAGCTCCATTATGTCCCAATAACGCTGTGACTTGATTATCGTACATTTTGAATTTTAAATTATTCACCACAATTTTGGTATCGAAGATTTTACTCAGATTTTGAAATTCAACCCCAGCCCTCCAATCTTCCGGGGCAACCTCAAAGGCATCCACGATCACTTGACTTGGATTTACTGCTTTTATTTTCGTCTCTCTTGTCCTGCCCGTCCAAAACCATACCTTAGAGAAACACCAGAATATAGATGTTTAAAGCTAAAGTGCCTTTGTACCTGTCCATCCAACAATTAACTAATCGTCGGCTAAAGTGCCAAGGGGGCATTTTGCAAAAGGAGCCGTAATTCAGATGCGTCGTCCAAGAAAGGGGTTTATGCAGGGACTGCTTAATTTTCAAAGGAGCCAAAGCCTGTACATGTACGTGTAGACGCGTAGCCATGCGAGCATGTGTGGGAATGCATATAGCCCCTTTTTGCTTTAAAATTTGTAGGAGCAGACAGAGAGTTGGAACCATCGAGCATTTAATATTTCTGAATTTAAACCCCTTTTGTACTTTAGCCGATGCGATGTAATGTTCATCCAACAACGCGCACAACACCAAATAACGCATGGTTTAACAAAGCTTTCACTGATTTACCAACATTTACTTAAAAATACTGAAAGGCAACATAAGTACCGTAAAAGGATAATACCACGGCAGTCTCACTCCATACGGACCAGGGAAAGCCAGTTCTAGGTAAAACGATGCAACGCAGAACACTACAGTGTTGAACATCATTACAAGAAGACAGTCTCGAATGCAAAGGGTATCGTTAGAGTTAACTCCATTAGAGAGGGTATCCCACTGCAACCCCGTCCCGTCAACCTCAAGCAAGCCCAAGATTAATAGAGAGAAATCCATTGCCACATTTGGTATTAAAACACTTCTCCAAATTTTGCCCCACCCAGTCATTTGAAAGTATTTTGGTTGATATCCCAGAAATGGGAAAGTACACACCATCCAAGTGAATCCGGCGATGGTTGCTCCAGCGTCCTCTATTAACACAAATCACAATGCAATGGAAGCAATTCAAATTTTAAATATACTGTCATTCACTATCATATCAGAAACTGTTAATTGCTTATACACAAAATTATGTATCTCACCGTTGGAAAATAATGTTGAAATAAAAAACGAAAAACTTATCCCAGTCAGTCCATAAGCAACCAGTATAATAAACACCAATAAAGGATTAGAATTTTTGTAAACTGCAAATCCGGATTTAAACTCCACCTAGAGTTTTATGACATTTTCTTAAATGCGATGCATCAACATTTTCATCGAATATAAAAGGTATTTTTTTGAAAAATAGACAACTTTTCATGGTGACAACGAATAATCAAAAAAGGTAATTTGCCGTAGACTAAATGCGTAACTTTTCTCACGTTCACCTCACATCAACAGACTCCTAAATATCTGGGACTCTCATTCTCAAATCTTTTGGGGTAGCCAGCCCTTTCGAATAGTAGTGTGTGGGGGGGGGGGTGGTTACACCCGAAAATCGAATCTCCCACCTACTAAGCTCTTCATGTGTCATTTTCAATAGTTATTCGTTACCGGACTTTGTAGCCCATTTTTAAGGCGGCGTCACCCCCTTATAAAATAACCTATTGATTGTAATTTTATTTAACATGAGCGTGAAAATTTTCACCTTAAGTAGTACAGCCCCTATTGAAGACACGAATATTAAAACAGCAACAGAGCGCAAAAACCACGTGGTCCAATGCTGCCAATTTGCGAGTCCCATTATTTTCATAAATTCCTATCCCACATAAGTCAAGAACGAAGTTGAACGATTATTATTGCAAATGCAAAGATTAATATTAGACAATTGTAGCTAAAGAATCGCTTATCATTGTTTCCTTTTAAAGTCATACCTTCAGACGCGTCACCTTCTCATGAATGATTTGCCGAGTTAGGTTCATTATGGAAAATACTTGTGAGATGGAGAAAAAATACGATATCCAAATTTGACTAAAAAACATGAAACTGTCTCGAGTGTGAGGAGGAAAGGGAAATCTCTGTAACTTCAAATCATAACTTTGGTATTCTTCAAGCTGTGTCTCGTTCAGTAGCGTCATTGTCACAGCTCGATCTATCGCTTGCTGAAGATACAAAAATCCTTCCTCGAAGTATCCTGAAATCAATTAAGCACGGAATTTCAGTTTAATCTTCATACCCCCGAAATCTTTACCATGAACTCGCCAAATACTCCAGCCAAGATTTCGTTAATTTACCTGGAAATCCTCCGAATTGATTGTCTCTTGCTCTTGGTCCCCCAAATCTGACCAGCGGAAACGGATTATCCGTGAACCAAGAAGCTTGAAAATTTATTCGATCGGTAAATGGATTATATTTTGTGCGCTGAACTCCGGGGAACCGTAACGTATACTTCAATATTAAAGCACCAATATAAATAATTACTTTTAATTATATAGTTTATTATAATATTAGAATGAACTAGAAAATTTGGTCTTTCATATTTTATTGATTTGTTTTTCAACTGATTTTTGTTAAAGTTGTCGGCAACTATAAAGTTTTTAATGTCAGTTACATGAATATTTTGTGGAAGTCTTCTAGACCCAATATTTTCAAAAACAATTCCTGCAAGAACTGGGCCCTTCGATGTGGCACTTTGGTCCTCGTCCCGAAGCTTTTCGTAGGCTTCTACCATGTCATTTTCCCGATGAAACGCGACAGCTGTAAAAAACAAAATAAAAATCTTAATTCAAAGAACTGTTATTATTATTGACTCATATAAGTTATTATTTACCCGTGTAATTTAATTCTTGACTTAAGAAAAATTTATCCAAAACAATTTCCATAATTCCATCCGTGATTGGATTGGAAGGTGAATAGAATATCATATTCGCATCGACCCGGACGCAATGAGGAATCTCATCGATATCAAAGGAATCATAAATCGCTGTGGGGAACTTATCAGGTTCAATCGCAATCCTAACAAGGGCCGTTAATAAAATCCAACCTAGAGGCGCAAGGATCTCTAAAAGCGTTCCAAACTTCTCTCTTGAGAGGATCTTGAAGTTTTTCCACAACAATAATTTCAGCTCCTTCATTTTTGCAGCTTTTCACTGGATTTTGGAGAATATTTTTTGACTTGAACTGATGTGCAAGTCTCGAGAAGGGAAAAGGGGGATGAGTAAAAACTTTAGGAAAGTTTTAAGAATGAACTCATATTTTTATTACCGTCGGTCCCATCCTGCAAGTTACTATCCATTGTAAAAGGAAAAGTGCTAATTGGTTTTGATGTCTCAACTGTTGTTCTTGAAATGCGGTATTGAAAATAAATAAGGCTTTTAAAGTAAATTTACATTTAGGGATTTATTACTTGGATTATATCCAAGTGAGCTCCATGGATCCATAATGCTTTTTTATTTCAAAGCCTTGTTCTCGTAATTCTCAATGATAATGGAACTTTTGTGTAAGAGAGTTATTAAGCAATCGAGACAATTAAAATTGATCCTTCTGTGAGTAGCTCTACATTTATTGTACTTCCGGTAGATTTTAATCTACATGATATAATTTTAAGACATAAGCAAACCTATAATTAAATAGACCACATCATATTGTGTATAAATAGAGAGAAGTAGCAATGTAAGTTTTCATGTGACTAACAATAAATAATTGAAAACTTTAAGACTTTTAGCTGATTTTGTCGTAGCTACTATGGATAACTCCGTCATTTTTGGAAAACATGCAGGTTTTAAACGATGGAGTAAGTGCATGGAAAAACTCCATCGTCGTGATTGGCTAGAACTCCAAAAGCCCCATAAGTCAAATCCAGAGTATCTTCACCAGGTGGAGCTCCAAAACGATCGTTCACACGTACAACAATTGATTTGCCCGTTCTTTGATTTGTGACTTGTACATTTGAATTAAAGGGAATATTTGGCAAGGCCGAAGCGGTCATTCCCATTGGGTCAAAATTTTCACCTGTTGCAGTCTGTTCCCCGGTTTCGCTGGGTGAACCGTAATAAACACATTTTGCTGTAAAAAAAATAAAAATTATATGTGTAGTAGAAAATTTTACATTATTTTTCAAATTTTTTTGTTGAAAAAATGTAGATCAATTTACCTGCTTTAGAGCTGGTGAGAGCAAAAATGCAAAAGAAGGCGAGACCACACAAGAATTTCATGTTGATGATGGTTTGAGAAAATATCGATGTTGTGGATGCTTGAGGAGAATATGATGTCTGTACCACGCTAATGCTTTCCTCAGGCTTTTATATACGTATATGTGGCTCTTGACCCCAGCATAATTGGACAACTGAACGGACTCTATCACACTTTTGCAAATGGATTTGAACCTTTCGAAGTCGTTTGTAATATTCCTGGAGAAGTGGAACATTTTTTATCAACTCAACGCCATTGAACAGTGCTTTAATGCAAATGATTGATATATGTTGCATTTAATTTGCTCTCTTCCGTTGGCACTAATGAACTTGAACCTAAGAGTTTTCGGATAAGACACGCAAATCCTATATTTCAAACCCTTGCGTATGAACAAAACATAAGAGAGTTAAAGAATCAAAACGAGACAAGTTCATAATTTTCGAAAACCCTTTTATAATTTACAAAACCGTAGGTTTTTTGGGTCTTTTGAGCACATTAAGGCTTTTTAGCATAAATAAGCCCACATGTCAGAGTATTAAAAACGGAATCATCCGTTTCAGGTAAAATGGAATAAGCACACTTTTATTTGAGAATCCAACATTATTTTTTGAGGAACCACTTAAGACTGATTCATTGAAATACGGTTGCTATGCAAAATTGCAAAGTAATTGAATAAATTGTGCTGATTACATTCTTGCAAGCTTTCCTTGCATTTATAAATAAATCATATGCCCTTACAATTAAAGAGCATCGCGTGTTTTGGCTTAACGTCACAATATTGGATAGTATTCATAGTAACTTTATTTTTGAATTTTATTTGCTACCGAAGTTCAGTAAAAATAAAATAGCTTTTTCATACCTAAAATTATAAGTGTTTCAGGTCCAAAATTCTTGAAAATTGTGTGAACCGGTAATGTATGTTACAAGTGGAGCGACCCGATCGATGAACGGATTAGTAGCATTTTTATGACAATGGCGTATTTCTTTATTACCCTGTGTTTAGAATCAGTCAAAAGTTTTACAAGAGAATCACTCCGTTAAATTTTTCCTTCACGAATTATTTTTTTGTTTGTGTTATCTTATCTAATCTTTTCCTCAGACGGACTATAAACGAAGAATTTGCATGATACTGCACGTAATGGCACGAATCATCTAGTGAAACTGCAAAAACGACCGACTCTAAACACAGGGTTACTCCAAAACCGTCTCGCCATTGAGCTATGCATTGAAACGTGAATTTCGGAACTTCACTAAAACACCTTGCCTTCCAAAATTTTTATTTGATGTTTGACTTTCGGGAGTTCCGAAATGCTTTCAAAAGAACAGAAACTGGGAAAAGAGTGTTCTTGAAAAAATTTCCAAAATTCATAGACTGTCAGGAAGAGTAGATTCATCATGAGTAGAGATGTAAGATGAATAGTAGATGAGTAATTTTATGATACAGGACGAATTGCTAGATCCTTTAAGCAACTCCACTTATAACTTCCGTAAGACTAAAACAAATAAACCCGTAAAAATCCTACCATTATTAAATGTTGGATACGTAAAAATACTGTAATAACGGCCGTAAATAAAAACCCCGAATCAACTTACAAGAGCCTGACGCCAATGAGGTATTGAGATAGTGAATTTGAATTTTTCTCCCAATTATTATATTGGGCGTCAATATAGCCTCTCCCTCAAAACCCCTTCAATGATATTTTATCAGGCATACAATCCTCCATTTATTACCCCAAAAAACTGACGAATATTGGTTAAAATTGACCAATTATTAACGAAGAGCAATTCCCCACCAATTAATGCCCAAATAAAGGCGATTGTTAACTACAATCTATCAAATATTTCAAGAACAATCCTTCAATTAATGCCCCTAAAAGCGGACGGACAAACGGATTCGAAATTTTGCAAAAAAATTAAACGTTGCCATTTCCCGATTTTGTTTTAATCAGTTGTGTAGTTCTACAGTCTTGGCTTAATTTGGGTAATTAAAGAGAGGCATAAGGACTAAAGACAATCTTTTGAAGCAAAATCTGATGCTGGCACCGTGAATACAATTTCTTCACTTAATACCCTAAAACGCTGGCGAATTTTGGTTAAAATTGACCAATTCATTAAGGAAAAAATCCTCCAATTATTACCCTAACAAAATGGCAAAATTTGGTTAGTAAACTTGGCCAATTAATCACGGAAAACAAACATCCAATTAATGGCCCAAAAAGCGGACGGACAGACGGAGAAAGTTAACTATAAATTTACCTATTAGGAGTACCTATTATGATAATATCTGTACGTGATTCCTAAGAATTTCTACAAATGGGTCTTCCATTGTACTCGTTTATTTCTTATTATTTTTTTTCGAATCATATACTGTTTACCTCTAGCACAGCGTGAAAGAAATGAAAACATTTAGCAGTTTCTGTAAAATTTGCTAAAGATCGACTTGCTCCGTTTTGATTTTGTGGTCCTCATTGGTTTAAGCGGTCGAAATTTTATTATGAATTCTTTATCCAAAATCACAATGCACAAAAAAAGGTAAATTTTCCATGGGTTTTCCCAACATCATCAAAAACAATATATTTAAACGGGCAAAAATTATTGCCCCTAATTATGAAAATTATCAGGCGAGAGATAACAAGTCTTTAAAACAATGATATGGTTCGACGCGTTTATATCTGAAATGTTTCATCGCACATCACGCAAAGTTAAAGTCACATGCCAGAAACAGGCAGTAGTCAAATAGTCTGAGGTCTGAGAAGTTATCTGGTATTTGTCTCTGACTGAGAGCGTATCTACTTTTTACCATGTTTGGCAAGATTAATGCAATATTAAAGCTATAAGGGAACTGTGTCTACGATATGTTTGCCACGAGTTGGACGTTGTCAAAACAAAAAATTTCCTTTCACAATCTATGAATGGAAAACTTTTAACGGAGAGGTAGGTTAAAGTTGAATGATACATATTTGTAATGCTGGGTGGAAAAAGTCTGAAATGATATAAAAATGGTTGCAAAATCCGTTGTAAGCTCACATCAATTCCAAAACCTAAAGCGTCAGCAACGCAAAAGTACAATCACTCATTAAAAGTGGCTGCAGAAGTTTTAAAAACCAACACTCCACTCAATATGGAGAGCTTTGCGAGTCTCGTGATCTTGGCCCTTTGCTATTTTACACACTCAGAATCAGGTTAGAATTAAATTCCACTCTGAAATTTCAACCTAAATATCATTGCTGGTTCCAGTTTTTAATTAAATCATTTAAAATCTAGCAAAATGCGTTTATTACGGTTCCCCTGGCGAGACTGGAGAAAAGACGGCGACGGGTGAAAGATTCGACCCAATGGGAATGACCGCCTCAGCCTTGCCAAATATTCCCTTTAATTCAAATGTACAAGTCACAAATCAGAGGACGGGAAGATCAGTTGTTGTACGTGTGAATGATCGTTTTGGAGCTCCACCTGGCGAAGATACTTTGGATTTGACTTATGGGGCTTTTGCAGTTCTAGCCAATCACGACGACGGTGTCTTTCCCTGCACTTACTCCATCATTTAAAATTTGCATGTTTTCCAAAATGTAGTGCGTCTAAATGGTGACAAGACTGGTTGAGTATGGTACAAATTATTACAAAGGTTACGATCTTAATCTTAAATCCATGTCTACTTCTTAAATATTTTCTATGTTCTTTACTAAAGCTTTGACGAAAACGTGGTAGTTTCTCTTGGTGACTCAGCTTATAGCAACACAAATAAATTAATAGCCCTCGAACGATGAGTAGTACGTTACTTCGTTTAAAAGCATTGTACGCCAATACAATTAGCCACATCGTAGGAACAGCAACATTTTAAAATATATTGTAAATAACAATAATTTGCATTATCAATTATTCGGCATATATAATAGTGTAAGCAGCTACTCCTATGCAAACTCCATATGAACTTGCTCAAGCTGCATCAATTTCAATAAAACAATAAAACATTCCAGTTTATTTTTTAAATGAGCGGCTGATTGCTAAAATATTAAATGATCTTATACAATGTTTGACCGCCCATAGGCATAACTGTGAACTGATTTCGCCTGCAAGTCGGAGTAGATGAGAAATTGCTAAAAGAGTAATGCGTGAACATCATACTCGCATCGACCGGGACGCAACGAGGAAAATGTCTTCGATATCAAAGAAATCATAAATCACTTGGGAAAACTCATCAGGTTAGGGGGTAGGTTTTTAGTAAGTCACAATACCAACAAGGGCCACTATTAGAATTCAACGGAGATGCGCAAGGATCTCTAAATTGAGCGCCTCAGCAGGAGATCCGATAACCAAATGTGTTTTACAAGATAGACTACGGTCCCCATATGTACATGCATATATACATACATACAAGGATCTCTAAAAGCGTTTCAAACTTCTACGTTAAAAGGATCTTGAAATTTTTCCACAAAAGTAACTTCAGCTCCTTCATGTTCGCACCTTTTCATTGGATAAATTTGGAGAATATTTTTCTACTTAAATTGATGTCAAGATTCGGAGTACGAAAAACTTGTGACTAAAAATTTCAAAAAGTTTACAACGATTAACGAATATTTTAATGACCGTCGGTCACATCCTGCGATTTATTACCTATATGTATTGTAAAGTGAGAAATGATCATTGGTTTTTTAGTCTCAACTTTTATTGATATACTTCAAAATATTTTAGGTTTACCAATTCAAGTTTCTTTGAGGGATTTATTTCTTGGATTATTTCCAAATGTGTTCTATTCTTGTTGCCTTTAGTGATTTAAATTAATATTTAAATAATCCTGTAACTTGGATATTTTGGAAATACATTTGCCGACATTTTCAAAGCACAGAATCAATCTAAACTTGTCCAACCAATTTGCTCAGAAAAAGTTTATTTCCATGTGTACTTTCTTGATAGGCGATTTCCCTTGCACCTCTATTATGTTTATGAGACGACTCATCATACTGTTGCTTGTATGTAATGTGTAAATATGTAAATGTTAAATGTAACATCTCTCTCATCACCTTTGTCCCCGTCGTCTTACGTTCACCTTTTTCGATTCCTCAGTTTTATCCTCTTCAATTCCTACTTCACACTCGCTTACAAACGGTAAGTACTCATCTTCAAGTTCAATCAAGGCAGAGCATATAATTTTGAAGAAACACTTCCCATTCTGCAATTAAATAATTATTATTGAAGCCCACTTTGATTCTTTAATGTGTAATGCATTACTGTTGGGATGTCATCGGTCAACCTTGCTATTTCATGAACTGATTTGGATAAAAGATTATGTAGGCGGACCAGAAATCATTTTAGTATCTTTTATTAATAAGTGGAGCATGTTGCAAAGGGTTATATTAATGTTGGATAAGTATATTGATTAATAGTTGATAACTTCTGAGCGGTTCAGATTAAAATTCATCTTCTTCTGATGAATAATATTATATTTATATTGGAACTGATCAAATTTTACTACGTGCAACGTAAGAGAACATACAAATTAATTTAATACAGCATTATGTATAAATACAAGTAAGTAGCAATGAAAGTTTTCATGTAAATATAATAATAAATAATTGAAAATTTTAACAAGTTTCAGCTGATAATGCTGTAGCTACATGGAAAAACACCATCGTCGTGATTGGCAAGCACTGCAAAAGCCCCGTAAGTCAAGTCCAGAGTATCTTCTCCAGGTGGAGCTCCATAACGATCGTTCACACGTACAACAATTGATCTTCCCGTCCTTTGATTTGTGACTTGTACATTTGAATTAAAGGGAATATTTGGCAAGGCTGAGGCGGTCATTCCCATCGGGTCGAATTTTTCTCCCGTTGCCGTCTTTTCGCCAGTTTCGCCAGGGGAACCGTAATAAACGCATTTTGCTGTAAAAAATACAAATATTTATTGTGTAGTAGAAAATTTCACATTACCGCTTAAAAATTCTCCTGTAAAAAATAATGTTGATCAAGTTACCTGCTTCACAGCTGGTGAGAGCTAAAATATATAAACCGGCGAGACTGCACAATAATTTCATGTTGATAGTAGTTCGAGGAAATATTGATGTGTTAAAGGGTCGAGGAGAATGTGTTGTCTGCACCATGTTAATGTTTTCCTCAGGCTTTTATATGTAATTGTGGCTCTTGACCCCGGTAGGATTGGCCAACGGAAGGAACACTATCACACAAAAATGACGAAACAGATCAGTGAATAATGAACGCTGTAAATCTGATATCTATATGTTGCTAATGTATTTGAACCGTTCAAGTCGTTTGCGTAATATTCCTGGAGAAGTGGAACATTTTTTATCAACTTAACACCATTGAATAGCGCTTTAATGCAAATGATTGGTATATGTTGCACTTAATTTAATCTCTTCCATTGGCACTAATGAACTTGAATTTAAGATTTTTCGAATGAGACACGCAAATCGTATGTTTGAAACGCTCGCGCATAAATAAAACATAATGACGGTTAAAGACTCAAAACGGGGCAAGTACATAATTGTCGAAAATATTTTTTATAAAACCGTAGTTTCTTTTGAAGGCTTCTTACCGCGACATGTACCACCATTATTTGATTTATCATTTATTTTTTCGCACAAGTAATTAATTATAAATTAACGCTGCAAATTGCATTCTTGCAAACTTTCCTTGCATTTCCAAACAAAATCACGTGCCCTTTAAATTTAAAAAAATTGAATTTGCTTGTCTAAACGTTACATTATCACATAACTTTTCATCAACCTTTTTTTAATGTGTTAGAGTGCAATATATCCCATTGTAACACTTGAACAAAGTCAAAACAAAATTGCGGTAAAACATAGCTTGAATAGCTAAAATCACTAGTGTTTTACATCCAAAAGGTAACAAGGCGATATTACTCGAAAATTTTGTGAACCGGTTAAGTGTTATATATTTGTATGTGTTTCTGAAGATTTTCCACAAATGGGCCTTCCGTTATATTCTATTATTTTTTATGCCTGTAGCACAGCATGAAAGAAAATGCACGAGTGAGTTTTTCCTGTAAAATCTGCTCTGCCTTCGTGACTCATTCCGTTTTGTTTCTCCAACCGAGCCCACAAATGTTTGTGTGGTCGATTTTATGATGAATTTTTTATCCGAAATTATAGCACCTAGAATCGAAGAAACATTTTCCATGGGTTTTCCCACCTCTACAAAAAACATTTAAACGGGTACACATTATTGCACCTAATTATGAAAATTTTCAGTGGAGAGATAACAAGCCTTTAAAAACAATGATGGTTCGATGCATTTATGTCTGAAATGTTTAATCTTATATCACGCAAAGTAAATGTCACAAGCCATACAGAAAAGGCAATACTCTGAGAAGTATTTTTGTATTTGCCTCTAATTGTGAGCGTGCCAGCTTTTTACCTTGTTTGGCAAGATTAATGCAATATCAAAGCTATTAGCGGAACTTATTATATGTATGCGTCTAAGATATTTGCCACGTGTTGGACGTCATAAACACTAAAATTTTCCTTTCACAATCTATGAATGGAAAACTTTTAACTGAGAGGTGGGTTAAAGTTGAATGATACATATTTGTAATGCTGAGTGGAAAAAGTCTTAAGTGATATAAAAATGGTTGCAATTTCCGTTAAAAGCTCACATCAATTCCAAAACCCAAAGCGCCAGCGACACAAAAGTACAATCACTCATTGTAAGTAACTGCAGAAACAGTTTTAAAAACCAACACTCCACTCAATATGAAGAGCTTTGCAAGTCTCGTGATCTTGGCCCTTTGCTATTTTGCACACTCAGAATCAGGTAAGACTTAATTTCCACTCTGAAATTTCAACCGAAATTTGATTGCTGGAGCAAAATTTTATATTACACAATAAATTTTTGTTTTTTACAGCAAAATGCGTATACTACGGCTCACCTGGCGAAAGCGGAGAAAAGACGGCAACGGGAGAAAAATTTGACCCGATGGGAATGACTGCCTCAGCCTTGCCAAATATTCCATTTAATTCAAATGTACAAGTTACAAATCAAAGGACGGGAAAATCAATTGTTGTACGTGTGAACGATCGTTTTGGAGCTTCACCTGGCGAAGATACTTTGGATTTGACTTACGGGGCTTTTGCAGTTCTAGCCAATCACGACGATGGCGTTTTCCCCTGCACTTACTCCGTGATTTAAAATTTTCATGTTTTCCAATTTTGGCGCATTCATATTGAGGCAAGACTGGTTGAAGATGGTACAAACTACTATTAAGTATATGTATGTTGTTTAAACGATGCCTACATCATTGATATTGTTCGTTTTAAATTATTAAAGCTTTGAAAAATACATACTTCATAATTTTAATCAAACACTAAAGCCTTCCAGTTTATAACTGTAAATGAATGGTTGGTTGCTGTGAAATATTAAATGGGTAATTACATACTGTGTTTGACCAATCACCAATCATATGCATAACTGTCAGTGAAAGGCATGTTGATACCGCTTAAAGCCGGGGTTCTTGTAGATAAAGAACTACGAAAGGAGAAATGCAAGATGTGCTAAAAATACCATGTAAAATTACCCAGTTACCACATACGTGGCAGAAACGATTACAACCAATGTAAATCTGACGTTTGACTCAGCGCAGTGCAAGCGCAAACTTCTGCCGTGTGACATTTAGAAGCTAAATTAACAGGTATAGTAGATAACTCAACTTTTAGGCCCGAAACAATGATCACCAGTAAATTAATAGTGTTATTACTTTGGGTAACCATAAGAGACTCAGGTTACAGCTGTTCACTAACCCAACCTAGCATATCTATAAGGCAAAACAACACATGACCTAAAGCCGTGCGACAAATTTAGATTTGTTTGTGACCAATGGTCTTGTGAATGACGACTGATTGAACGACTAATTTATGTGACAATACAATGCCGTGTAACCGTGCACTTCACCCTCCTACATAATTTGCACATGTTCAGTGAGCCCTCTCTCGCCTGTCCGAGACTACCCGCGCCAGAATAGAGGCTCTGCCTCATACTGTCATCTTCGTACTGCTTTTTGCCTCAACTTGTTCAACATGTAAGGAAAGTAACTAATCTGCGGTATTATTTGGAATCAAAATATCTCATACTTATTTTATGCAACAACTTCAAAAGTATAAGGATCCGAAGATGGGTGAGAAACATGCATTAAATTAATTATATTACATGATGTCCACCGATAATCCTAACAACCAATATTCAAAAAAGAGCTACACCTGGATGACCAGTTATGCCAACGCAGCGTCAACCTTACATTGTTCTTGCCCAACATCATTTCCTCTCTTATGTAAGTGTACTACAGAGATTATAAGAAATGGAACGGGCTACAAGTTATTTTCGGATAAGCAGAGGTTCTAATTACCGTGTCCAAGGGTTCATTGAGGACGATTATGAATACATTTTTAACATTATATAAACAGATTCTCAATTGTAAAAAACACTTTAAGATCCGTTTTACTGATGAGATGGGAGAGCAGTCAGTTTGTGTACTGAATCAGGAATAGCAAGGAAATAAAGTCTTGAAATAAAAAAAATGAAAACCGATCACGAAGCTTTCGATGCACGTTTTAGGTATCTATGTGGGCTTCACGTACCTCGTTGAAATTTCTGTTACACATTTTTAAGCAACTGCAGTTGTTGCATGTGCCTATGACTCTTGAAGCCAATAGGATTGACCGGCGGATCAAATTTGATCACACAAGGGTGAAATCCGAGTTCAGTAAAATGAAGTAAGAGTAAAAAGAACGCTGCATAGTCCCCTGCAAAAGTATTTGAAGTAATTTGACCTTTTAAAATCCTTGGTCATTATATTGGAGAGCTGAAACATTTCTTTATCACGTGAACAATGCAAACATACTGTATTTGCAATAATTAACTCAAATAGTATTCACTATATTAAATTTCATGTTACACCTTATTTTTATCTCCAATTGCTGCTAATGAACTTGAACTTGACACTTTGAGTATGAGACACGCAAATCTCAAATTTAAAACCCTCCTCGTAATACATAGTGGTCATGGACATTTAAAGGGGATTTTTTATCCTTCCAAAATTTCTACAAACGCAGCGGCTATAAGCGCGTAAAATGACTTGTTATCAGTTTTTCCACGGGTTTTCCTGGAACCGTAAAAAATATATCATGAAAATTTTAGTACTCAAGTGATAAGACTTTAAATAATAAAAATTCCATGCATTGATCCGTAAGAGTAAGTGTTATGTTTTTCCTGCAATTTTAATGCCACCCGACTGGAACAGGTAATACTTGGAAGAATTATCGTGTATTTGCCACTAATTGACAGCATATCTGCTCATTACTTGACTGGGCTTGGTTTTCTAGTTTGCACTAGGTTCAGAGCCGAACTTATTTGGTCAAAATTCATTTTGCTACATGCGGTCCATCATAAAAACCAAAACTTTTTCTTTATGCACGGAAAACTTTCAACAAGGAGAAAATGAGTGGTGATCACCATTAAAATGATAAAGAATCGTGGAGATAAGCTCTTCGATGTATAAAAACACTAGCCTTTTTCAAAAAATATCACAACGGTTCCAGCACTCAAAGTAGCCGCAACCTAAACAAAGCAATTACTAGCTAAAACGCACCTGAAGAAATACGTCAAAAACCCAATACATACTTAATAATTTAATATGAAGAGCTTTGAGAGTCTCGTGATCTTGGTCCTTTTCTCTTTTGCAATCTCAGAAGCAGGTAAGAATTTATTGTCACTCTGAAATTTCAACCTTAATTTTCATGCCGGTTCCAGTTTTTAATTACGAGTAAATCATTTAAAATCTAGCAAAATGCGTTTATTACGGTTCACCTGGCGAAACTGGGGAACAAACGGCAACGGGTGAATATTTTGACCCAATGGGAATGACAGCCTCAGCTTTACCAGACATTCCCTTTGACTCAAATTTGGAAGTCACAAATCAAAGAACGGGGAGATCAATTGTTGTGCGCGTGAACGATCGTTTTGGAGCGACACCTGGCGAAGATACTCTGGATTTGGCTTACGGGGCTTTTGGAGTTCTAGCTAATTACAATGACGGTGTTTTTCCTTGCAGTTACAACATCATATAAAGCCTAAACGTTTTCAAAAATTGACGCATCAAGTTATCCAAAGGTTGCCATGTCCGAAATTTATATTTACTGGTCTAATATTTTGATGTGCAAAAGCTCTGATATTTGTGAGTGTAATTTATTAAAGGTTTGTCAGTGTCTTGGTAAAGAAAGAGTAGCACCCTACACAGCTTACACATTGTGTAAAATATTAAATTGTAAATGTACCAAAACGTTGAATGTGAGAGTTTATAATAAAATAGAAAACTGAAAAATACCTGGTGGCATAAGTTTTTTTCAATTGGGTTGGGTTCATCAGCTCCAACGACCAAAAACTTTTAGTTGTATAGTAAAAAAAATTATGGGGAATCCACAAGGGAGACCAGTGGGTGGATTCAGCTCCTTTTTGACAAGAATTTAAAAGAAAGAATATTTTGTTGCAGCTTCTTGCCGTTTATTAGAATTTTGAAACATACTCAACTTATCTACGTAGAAATCAAGTTTGCGAAAGAGGAATATTTTGGTCAGTTAAAAAAAAACTTTTACTACTCTAACTCAATAATGCCCTAACAATAGGATGTAAAATCATGGTTGGCACTCCTTATTGCTAACGTTAGTAATTTCTGTTTGGTCTTTCCTCTCTGGAAAACTTCAACGTAAAGTTTGATCAAAATCGGTTAACCAGTTTTCGAGTAGTTACGGTTCATCCGCAAAAAACCGAAAATCTCCGACGACTGGGTAACCGATTTTGATCAAAATTTCGCCATTATGTAGCATTTTTTATTCCTCAGATTAGGTGTTTTTGGATTTTTAAAATTCAAAAAAATTCATTGAAATTATGAAAGTTTATTTCAGAAATTTTCGTATTTTTCAAAAACCATGAATTTTGGTTTCGCAATTAGCGTCCAAAATGTTGAAGTAATATTTCGAAGTTCAAAAAACCAAAAAACCCTACCTGAGGAATCAAAAATGCTACAGAATGGCGAAAGTTTGGTCAAAATGGGTTTACAATTTTTGGAGTAATTTTGTTTTATACGAAAAAACCGAAAAACTCCGATAACTTCCTTGTTATATATGCATCCAACCACCCTGTTACCACCACCAATGTGCACCTCTTGTTCAGTACTACAAATTCATAAGCACTGTTACTCATTCCCATACAAAAAGGTTTTTCGCATTCCTATTTGGGAAAAAGTAACCCACAAGTTGCATCATGATCATATCAAAATCGTGTCTTATTTTTATTGATTAATGGAAAGTAATTTCCTAACAATTAAACTTAATTAGAAATTAGCAAAGGTGAAGAACATTATCACATTTGTTTAACACTTACTACTTTAACTGAAAAATGAATTAAAATTAAAGTGAATTAAGGTTGTTCAACACCACCGGCGTTAATTTCAAATAAGCATCTTGAAAGCTCTTTTTTATTGCTTCTTCGCATGACTGACCGATTGGAGCACACCTTGGCATCCTTCAACTTTTAAAGCTTTTAAACTTATCATACTTCATGCAAGCAATAATATTTTCCTAATCTTTAGCTCTTGCTAAATCTATACCATTTGGATTACATAAAGATGTCTGCTGAGAAGTAGTACAAAACAAACAATTAAAACCCGCGGAAAAAAACAACCTTCCCAAATACCAATAACCTCGTGCTTTACATAATTTTAAATGAAGAACGAAAGTACTGAGAATCAACTCGGAAATGTACGAAAAGCTTTTTAAAAATAACGGAAAAACACTAGGAAAACAATATTGGACCAAAGGTTACAGCATTAAAACATTGGAAGGGTGATGATGGTGCGTTCTTCACTGCACGTCGGCACAATTTAGATAAAATATATCATTTAACTATAATGATGCTTTGATTCTTCTAAAGACTCTCCATGTTTTCTCACGTAACTGTGTAAGTGATTGCTTACGTGACAAAAAACTTCAAAGCGTGCTTCCAAATATCTAAATGAGTGTAATAATTATTACTGAAGAAATTTATATAATCAACCTATTGGACATTGTATTGGACGCATGCAGACACCAAACCTTCCGCAATGAAAGTGACTTGCCATGTAAATGTAAACAATGCGAAAGGAAAAATACTTACCAAACTTTTCAGGTTCTATTAAATGTAAATTTTAACCCGCAAACCGAACACCCTTTTTATCCAGTTTCTAATGATAGAATTTCCATCATACAAAATATGGCTCTGTATAAAAGGAACAAGTTCTCTTGAAATCTACACTCACTTGACATCTTATATTCGAAAAACAAGATCAACAAATATTTCAGCGGCTTTCAGAAAATTTCTTGAAAGAAATTCTTTCAAAATTAGAAGAAAATGGGAAAAATAAGAATTTATTTGCTCATGGCACTTTTTTCTCCAATTCTCGCCTTTACTCAAGCAGATAAAAATTTTCAAACAGAAATAAAAGTCCTTTAAAATTTCTGCCTGTGTGTATTTGCAAATACTTTAATACCACAAAATGTGTGTACTACGGCTCTTCGACTAATTTGTTGGTTTTTTACAGCAAAATGCGTATATTACGGGTCACCTGGCGAAACTGGTGAAAAGACGGCGACGGGTGAAAGATTCGACCCAATGGGGATGACGGCCTCAGCCTTGCCAAATATTCCATTTAATTCAAATGTACAAGTTAGAAATCAAAGGACGGGGAAATCAATTGTTGTACGGGTGAATGATCGCTTTGGAGCGCCAACTGGCGAAGATACTCTGGACTTGACTTACGGGGCTTTTGCGGTTCTAGCCAATCACGACGATGGCGTTTTTCCATGCACTTACCAAATAATAAATTGAAAATTTATAAAATTTTAGGAATTCATTATCGTCTGTACCGCTAGTATAAGTACCAGTACCACTGACAGGGGAAAATTCAAATTCATCTTTTAATTTATTGGGATGTTAAATTGATGTTACGTAACGGGAAATTATTTTTTTTTAAATGCTGTTAAATGGGCGTTTTTTATACTTCCATTATCTGTACTGGCCATTGTCTGGGTAAAAAGCATGGATCCTAATAATAAAAGCATCCATATTTATTTGCCATTCATTTAATGTTTTAACACTACAATTCTGAAACAGGAATTTTAGGATTAAGTTTGGATTTAGTATTGTTCCCGCCATAACAAAGAGGGAGGACGTCCAATGGTACCACTTCCTTTAAAACCGGCATCCATTTTGTAGGGTCGCTAGGGTACGCATTTAACTTGCCTAGTGTCCGGGCGCTTACGATCGTTTTCATTACGTTCATTACCACCGTAAGGAACCATGGGGCTGTAAACAAATGAAGCTTTATATCTTTGCATTGCTAGCCATTTGAAACTTTCGAAATCGTTCCCGTAGTGTATGGACATAAATAATATTTGTAGATAATACAGCACGTACCATTAATGAAGTACAAACTATGCAAAATTTCTGGGTAATTTGCTTCAAATCGCTGACCATCTTCTTTCATCATGCCTAAAACTGGAAGGTAGGGAAAAAAATTAATTCAATAGCACAAAACATTTTTTTTAATTGAAATTTTTGCGTAATATTTTCGTGGAAATTAGGGTCTAACCTTGGAAGGACATTTGACCGAAGCTGGATTTATCCAGATCAATAATAAAAATAGCTTGTGTTACAGGCACGCCTTCCGAAGTATTCCTTCCACGCATTGCTTCTAAGACCTCTTCGTAGATGCTTTGCTTGTAAAAGAGGAAATCCTGTCTTTGACCGTCCGATACAAGTTTCTTAAAATCCCATCGGCCACCTTGCACAATGAGCACTGTAAAGGTCAGAAGCGCATTAATGTGTTTAAATATATTTCGTGACTTTTTTACGGCTGAATTTAAATAATTTCCCGCCCTGCCGACTGAGGTTTTACACATTGTATTAGAAAAATACCTGGTCGGTTTTCATTATCGTATCCAATGAGCTCGTAGAGTAAATCAGTCTTTAAATTCTCTGGCTGCTTCCATGTCTCCAAATTATTTTCTATCCGCCAAGCAAGAGACTGTAAAAATGATGACAAATAGCTTGCAGAATTTTCCAGCGAATAGTCTCTTAATTTTTTTACCACTTGTATGTTTAAAATATTTTGATGTAATTACTTTTCTTAGCATATCCTCAGCTTGATCCAATTTATTTTCCCTTGCTGTAATACAATAAGAAATGGTTTATTGAATTTTTCATACAATTGTCAGTTAATTCTGCAAATTGGTTCATTCTGTACAAATATATTTTTACCTCTGGTCCAGCGAAGGAGAAACATGTCAGAATTTTGCTCCCCTTCAAGTTTCAAATCTGACAATCTTTCACGAAACTAGAGGAAAAATTAGAAGAAAATTATTGAGATTTTTAATTCATACACTGAAAATCTTTTGGGAAAACAGGAAAAAATGTCAGGCATTTACCTTCACAAGAAGCTCCAATTCCTCTTTCGTTGGGGCTGTCATTTTTTAATTTGTAACCCAAAAATAAAATTAAAGCACCAAAAAAAATTTTTAAATGCTCTGAAGTTTGGGATCAGTAAAAATATTTATGAAGACAGTTTTTAAGAGAAAAGACGATTGCAACTAATATTTAACAGCCCTTGCATAACTTTTGATCCAAGGAAACTTGCAATGTAAACACATTGCTATCTTCATATCTTGGAACAATAACTGTAGTTGGAATGGAGATAAAAGTGTCAACACTACCGTGAGATAAGGACCACTCCAAGCTTAATAAACATCAAGTTTGATTTAAAGTGTTCTATTATGAATTAAAGGGCGTAAGCTTGTTATGGTTATACAACAGCTCATTCATTAGTGTTTTTTTTACAATCACGTGAAGGCCAATGTACAATTTTGGACAGTCAGATATATATGGACGCGTATTTAACATAGAGGATTCATCATTTTGACTCTGGAGTATGATTTAATGTTACTAAGCATGCCAAATACATATGCACATATAAATAAATACATACACTTACATGGGGAAAAGCAACGATGCTCACAAAACTGTTGAATGTAAACTTAGCCCTGGAACTGTGTACACGTCATTAGCGTCTATTTACCCATTAGCACTCACACTGTGTGTTACACTAAAAGGCTGATAAGATCCGTTCGCATGTACTAATACATGCTTTTTCCTTACATATTGCAATTTATTCCATACAAAGTCCAGTCAGTTTGCAAGCGTACAATAGTAATTTACTTTTCAATACATTTGCACTATGCTGACATTAAAGGATGACGTGATTCCTTGCGGGAGAATATTTTATATTTTAATATTTTTTTACGTCCGCATTTGCAATAATAAGTTATGAGCTTTTTCATCACTCCAAGCATTTTTGACTCTCAAATGCTATTCTTGCTCCTAAATACAATTTCAAAGCAGTACAAAAATGCTTGAAAATGAAGTTTCAATTTATTTGTCATACCAAAGGTTTATTATACAGATTAATAGCATGCTAAAGGGTATTCATAGGCAGTTTGCATTTAAAAAAAGAAAACTTCAAAATATTATGGATCAGGGGTGACAACAAGAGGCATAAACATGTGAAAAGATGCAATTTTTGCCTCTGACCTTACTGTTTTCACAGCGCAGCGGTAGGGAAATACATAAGGCATTAAAAAATGCGAGGCAGTTCTATTCTCTTGCAGTGCAAAGCTCTGTTTTAGCTTGAAAGCTTTGATAAAGATATGCTTAAGCTTAAGCTGTAAAAAAGTTTTGATTAAGCAGAATTTTGATTTTAATTCATCGAACTTTATTATTAAAATACTAATAAATAAGAGAGGTTCCATGGTGTAACGGTTAGCACTCTGGACTTTGAATCCAGCGATCCGAGTTCAAATCTCGGTGGAACCTAGAAATATTTTTTGCTTGGTTTTTTTTATTACATGCACATATATAAAAATCACTTGCAAGCTTTTAGCACATGCGAGATTTTATAAAATGATAAAATTCTCTCCTAAAACTTTTAAAGCTCGATATGTATAATATGTTTGTACCAGTTGAGGTGCATGCTATTGTAATTTGTAATGCATAAAAATAGTGTTTGACTCATTTAAAAACTTTAAGTTGTCGGGGCTTACGTTTCCAAGCGTGCTTTAAAAGCTTTTCGATTTATTTCTAAAGCTGAAATAATTAAAGAGTAGCGTGTTTTTCTTGCCCGAAATATTTTGTCCTTGGATAAATGTTCTACGTTCGTTTCTGAAAAGAAAAATCAATTTAATGTAATGTAAAAAATGGACACTGAATGTAATGTGTTTGAGGATCCACACGCAAATTTCCTGGATAATACCAATGGGAGGAAATAAAACTGAGAGGCTCGTGGAGAAAATCAAATAAACTTTGGAGGAATACGTCCATAAGTTATAACTTTGTTAAATATCATGATAATTCCTACCAATTCAAAAATTCCCTTAAGATTTGAACTCAGTGGCATTTTCCTCGAAAAGTCATGGTAAAATCGTCCAAGAAATAAAAATTAAATACAAAGGAAACCAAACCGTGCAAATGAGGAGTTAACCTTCTTACAAAAGTTTAATGTTCAATAGTACATGGGCTTCAACCTATGTCCGTACATGTATTAAAATGGAGCTTGGGCAGATTCTTAATTTGCCTGCTTGCCATAATTTCCTCCAGTTACCAAACTACCCAAATCCTTTAGAACTTGGCCTCCAAAAAGAATTGACCTCGTATCCTCTAACTATTTTGAGAATAAGGTTTCTCCGACAAAAAGCAGAATATCAACCTAAAAAATTTACTCCCAATTGTGACACCATTTTTGCAACCGATCCACCTACAATATTCTTGATTACAACTTTATTTTCAATGTTGCAAGGAATTGAGAAAAATATCATATTCATTTCTGATGGAGCTTTTGCCGAGAAATTTGGCCCTAGATTGCTAGAAACGTTTCTCACCAGCTCAAACTACATGGTCTATACAGTAAAGGTTGAAATTTCAAGCCAGTCAAACCCCAAGTTATTGGCACTCCAGGCCAAATTCTTTGAGCCTGGCCCAACATCACAGAAGCAACATTGGAAAGAAATTGGATTTGAAAATTTCTTGCATATTCCAATCGTTGAAAAACCTCGGGAAAAAATCAAGAAAAATCTTAATGGTATGAAGGTGAGTTTTTCTTCGGGCATCACCGCGGTGGCTCAAGACCATGACAAATCGACACGGACTTTTCAAGAAATAATGACCGGTTCGGAACTTCATCCCTATGACTACTCCAAAGCACTGGCAATTCCTTTAGTACGTTCTGTAAATGGAACCTTGAGCTTTTCTACCCCGCGCTTGTCACCAAAAATAACGGGGGCTGTTCCATTGGATGCGCATTTGACCAGGACTCGTGGAACCAAACTGCTCATCACCACAGGTAGATCGGTCACAACGTTCTTCTACTGTCATCAACATCAACCCCAAATTCCGCTGACCCCAATGGAGGGTCTTCAGTTTTGGTATATGATTTTCCAGCCCCAAGTTTGGTTCTACTTGGGGGTTATCATGGTGACGGTCGCGCTATTCTTAGCCGCTGAAAATTTTCTCTTACGGAAATTTCTCAAGAGGGAGAAACCAAAGGGTGAATATCTACAAAGGGGATCCCAAATTGATAGACCCTGGCCTTCAACAATAAGGAGCTTTTTTGGGTGTTTGTACATCCTCACTGGCGCACTTCTTCTTCAAGCGCGAATTTCCAAATTGAGGGACCGCCATAAAATATACCTGCTCTTTACGTTGTGCATTACGGTAATTGTTACCTTCACCTACAAAAGAGCACTCATGGATTGTATCCATGACAAAATGTATCCATACGAAAGAAGAATCTGGAGCTTTAGGGAATTGAAAAGCAGTGGGTTTAGTCTAGAGTTCAGGCCTGTGGTGCCGCCATCAAACCAAGTCAATGGCCGAAACGATAGCGAGTACTACAGAGAGTCATACACAAAATTGTATGATAAAATGTTGAAAGAGCGCGTTGCTCGCGTGGTTTACAATTTAGAGGTAAATGATTTGGTTTTCATGCAAGTGGTAATGGACAGGCCTCTATGGAACTGCCATTATGGATGGCCTGACGGGGTTGAGCCATTTGGTTGGGTATTTGAGAATTATGGGGCGGAGGCTTTGGCTAAAGCTTTCAATGGTTTGATTTCAGCAGGTATTTTGGGATATTGGAAGGCCATTGTTGCATGGCCCGCTTTGGGAGCAAAGGAAAAGGTTTTCGCGCATGCGGATGAGTCCATTGAAGGAATTTTTATTTACTCCTTGTACTCCATGTTTCATCTGATCATGTATCTCCTTGGTTTCGCGGTAGGTCTGTTTATTTTCGAGCTTGCATATTTCAAGCTTTTGCCTCCATGTTGGAGATTTACGAGAGGAGCGTGCTCGAAATAATTGGGACCTTTTGGAAATATTCGTAAGAAGTCGTCATTGTAAATTTTAGCTCTAATACTTTTACAGCCCTTGACCTTAACTGTGCGTAAATTATTGTTGCTTTCACTGTTGGTTGTCATGTAAACCCACAATAAGTGATTAATGAAGGGTAAATTGCTAATGTTGTTTGCTTTATGGGTACTCTTCTTTAATTATTAAGTTTTAATATCATCTGCTTGACAAATCAATTATTCGGTATTTTGATAAGCAATGACTATTGATTTTAATTCATAACTCGAAAGAAATTTTGCAATTTGCATGGATAACATATTAAAGTGTTTCCGCCCGCGCCCCTTAAACGGCAAGCATTGGGATTTTATTTGTCAGATTTTTTAACTTTCGACATGACTCATATTTTTTATTTTTTAAAACCGTAACAATGTAAATAATACGACAATCAAATTTCTAGCCCTTCATCATTTCATGTCTTAGAAATATTATTTAGAAAATAATTTTATAAAATTAACCTAATGATTTAGTTCAATTTTTGCCTTTTTTTTACCATACATACCCACTAGACATGAGTTTTTCCAGTTTAAAGAGGTAACCTCCCCAGGCCTTAAATAAGTGCCCAATTCCTTCAAAATTTGAAAGTATGACAATCCTTTGACTTTAATTTACAACGTATTAAAAAATAACATGGAAATGTAAGCATGACGCATCAATTTGACTCTAGCTCTATGATTAAAAATGCTGTACCATATATTGTACTTTATATTACATACTGCGTTCATTGGAAAATCACATGGAGAAAGTAAACAAAATCACTCCGATAACTTTTAAAGCTGGATTATTCAGTCCTATGAAATGAATTTGTCAGAGCTTGGGACTCAAAGCCCATATGCACTATATTTCAATTTAAAGTGTCAATTGTAAAGATATATCATTTCAACCACCACTTTCAACTTGTCTAGATCTACTTTATCATGTGGAGTGGACACAGTCGCTGCGAGGTACACAATAGATAAAGAAAAAATCATTCAAATATTTTTTATAAATAATTTCACCTATTATTTTCCTCGCGGCAACTATCGAACAAACGCTAACTAATCAACAGGAAAAATTTCCGTTCAAGTGCCTAATTTATCAGTGAGTTAACCGCAAACTTGGTTCACATGATCATGACCTTCTACAATAATAATTGTAGTACTGTAATAAACAATTACTGTTACTACAAAAGCACGTGTGTTACTGCTAAAAACCGCACCCAAACTACAAGATATCCTTTAAAAATGGATTTAAAATTAATAATATTATTTCTCGCACCCATATTTTTCTCGGGTGTAAATTCGGAAAATATCCTAATTTTTATTGGCGGTGGAACTTACAGCCACAAACTAAGTATTTGGCCTTTGGCCACAGCCTTGGCGGACAAAGGTCATAATGTGACTTGTCTGTCGGCTCACGAAAAATCCCCCACAAAACATCCAAAAGTTAATGATTTGGTATCTGAAGCATTAGCGGAAAAGACCAGGGGAATTTATAATGTAAATCGTGTGCAAGATCGACTTGAAGGGAAAGAAATGAAGATTTTTGATGACTACAATTCTGACGTCATCAATTCCTGTGAATTCATTATGTTTTCCCGGCAGGATCCGAATTTGAACTATGTAGTTTATGAGGGGAAATTTGATTTAATTATTAATAACTTAATTATGGGTGAGTGTGGATTTCTCCTTGCCCACCAGAAGAAGGCCAAGGTGATCACGTTTGCCTCTACCCCTTTTATCCCTTACTTTCATGATGAGTTTGGTTTCCCGGATGAGCCTGCAACAATCCCGGATATGTCGGTCGTCCATCATTTTCCAATGGGAATTTGGAGTAGATTTCGGAATTACCTCACTCCTCTATGGTGGTTCTTGAGCAGAAGGTTGTACGTTTACCCCAAACTAGAAGAAATTATGGGGAAGGCGTATGATTTGAAACCGGAGGATGTACCAAGGTTCGAGGATATTTTCAAAATTGATTTGGTTTTAATGGCAAGTCATCATTCGACAGATTTTGCTAGAAGTTACCCACCTTTCATTGTCAATGTGGGGGGAATGCAGTGCTGGGTCCCAACGGAGCAATTAACGGGGGTAAGTTGGCTTTTCTCGCGCATGCGCGTCTCATGTCTCTGTTTTTTGCGCTGCGGATAAAGACTTAGCTTGGAAAATCCGTCATGCCCTGAAGAGCATGAATTTTAATGTAAAATGAGAATTTTTGGATGATGAAATGACTATTTCAGGAATTCAAAACCATTTTGGATAACTCAGTAAATGGCGCAGTCCTCATAGCGTTTGGATCCACAGTCAATTTAGCCACCGCACCGAGTGAGATTAAAGACAGTTTTCTGACGATGATGAGAAAATTCCCGGATGTTACCTTCATTTGGCGGTGGGTAGGGCCGGAGCCAGAGAACAAGCCTGATAACCTTATTATTTCAAAATGGCTTCCGCAGTTTCAAATTTTAGGTATACTTGCATAATTAAACATTTTGGCGGGAAAACGTTTTTTTTAAGAAAGCAATGGAAAATTTTTGTCTAATAATTTTATTTGAAAAAAATGTTTCACCATATTTCCTTTCTTACAGCCCATCCTAATCTAAAGGCGTTCATTTCCCACGCTGGTCTCAACTCGCTGAGTGAAGCTACGTACCACGGGGTCCCTGTTATTCTGATGCCTCTCTTTGCGGATCAAGATTACAATGGCTACCGAATTGAAGCCACCGAAGTGGGCATTCGTTTGGAAATGAGAGACATCTCTACGAAATTACTGATTGAGTCTGCAGACCAAGTTTTGAATAATCCAAAGTAAGATTTGTTCAAGTGATTCTAATGTAATTACCACTATCAATTAATGTCATGACTACATAAGCTTGTACTAAAATGTAATAAATTTTTACGGCGGTATGTAGGTATGCAAGAAATATGAAGGCAATGTCCGCCATGTTTAAAGATCGTCCCACGAATCCCATCGAAACAGCCGTATATTGGACGGAGTTTGTTCTGAGGCACGATGATTTATCAAGCTTGAAACCCTTGCGTAATCTGACATTCTTTCAACGGCGGCTATTGGATATAATTCTTATATTAATAGTTTTATCGGTTCTGACAACAATTGCTGTAATTAGAGTGCTCTCATGGATGATGTCGAAGGTATCACGCCTGGAGAGCGGTAAGAGTACAACGAAAAATGTTAAATATGCCAATAATAATGGTCCTAATAAGAAGCGTCCTAAGAAGGATTAATACTATCATTTTAAGAGATTTGACAATAAATGTTACATCAGATTTGAGTAAATTCTAAATTGAAAAATTATTTGCGGTCTCAGTATCAAATTCATTTCCAGACATTCAATATTGTGTCCAAAAAAACCATAAGTGATAAGCTACTTAAATAGAAAACGAAACGAATTTTCATTTATCTTCATGGAAATTGAAATAATTAAATGTATTCAGATCCTAAAATTGATTTGTATCAGCCATATTCACTGGATTTTTTGAGAGATTCTGAACATTCTGATTTACCAAGTACAGGCCAATGAACGGGAACCTATATAGTATATTTGTTAATTTACTTGAAATTGAATGAAAGCGCTTCTTTTCATTTTAAGTTGTTTTAACAAATTTGTGGAATTCTAGTTCTACTTTGCATTTAATTTCACAAGGAAAAATTTCGAGTTTCAACGGACACTATTTTTATTAATGTTTATGAAAGCGAAATCATTTGCATGAATAATAGAAGTCGACATATGCGCTACTACAGTACCTACTCCTCGATCTACTCTCTAAAGGCAGCTAACTACCATTGTTGTCCCATAGATTTGGTCATTCTGCTGAACAATAGGTTCCAAGTTGAAAAGGAATATTTTGCAATCCAAAAATGAAGGCCTTTTTTCCTCGTCATTTTCCCAACATTTCAGCATCCACTCATATCTACAGTAATATAATTATAACGTTGCTTGCTTTTATGACACTGCTCAATCCATGAACGCTATCAAATTCATGAAAAAGGGAACGAATTTGAGAGGCGCTTATAAAAACTCATCTTACACCGAGTCCAGTGCCTGTGCAGGCTTTGGTAGTCGCTCACCAGACTCAAGAAGGTTAACAAAATTCGGAGACCAAGTTAATCCGGGAAAAGGGACTCGTCCGAATGAAAAAATCTCCCACAACGTCACGCCAAAACTCCACACATCGGACTTAATAGAAAACTGGAAATGCTTTAACGATTCAATTGCCATCCATCTCCACGGAAGGGGTGCCTTTGAAAAACAACATTAATGAGTTTGCATTACCCGAACTGCAATCATTGCAACTTTTTACATCATCGATTGAAAACTACAATCACTGGCATTGGTCACACATTATGCAAACCTATTCAATTGTATTTTTTTATCGGGATGATGTAAACAGGATAAGGATAATAGTGCACGTATTTTCTAAATTATAAGGAAAATATTAGATCCGGATGAGCTTGTATTTATAGGCTCAACTGTAGCCTAGGGTGTGACATTTGATCAAAATAATTTTTGTTGTAATTATTATTATTGTTATATTTATTATTATATTTATTGTGTAAATATACTTGATAAGGTTCGGGAAAAATAATTTAAAAACCCCCTGTCAAACTTTTTCCCATGTCCCATATACGCCCACGGGTCGGGGAATTTTTCCTTTTGCCTCAGCACTGGAATATCCAAATGAGTTGAAATTTGAATCTCAAGGTTACGATCCCAAAATTTCGAAATAAAATTCACTAGGTCGGTGCGCATTTATCAGATTGTTTGATTGTTATATCAACACGTGGGATTCTTTCCTGGAAACTACTTAATTATTTAATACTGCAATTGGTACCTTAGCCTTAGCCATTATTAAAAATGTACTTCAAATTCTTTACTCGCTTTATGCTTCAAAGTTCCCCCGGATTTTTCACTACACTTTTTGTAATGTGTGACCATCCCCAGTACAAAGTACATATACTAGTTGTAATTACCTGTTTGGATTTAGCATACTGTGCACAATCGTATAGTTTTCTGGAAAGGCCAAAATCTGTTATTTTGACGACATTGCTAGGAAATATGAGGACATTACGGGTTGCCAAATCTCCATGCAAAACCTATTCAAAGGATTTAAATACCTTAAGGTTAATTGCATCTTAATCCAGTTTTTCTTTCCATTCTCGATTGAAACCTACCGCTACCTTTCTCTGTGATAAGAACTCCATGCCATTTGCTATTTGTTTCGAAAATGAGGTCAACGTTGATAGGTTCAGTTTTGGGGGCAATTCAGCCAAGCTACAGGACGAAACAGATTACATATAACGTTTTATTGAATGTCAATCGGGGAAGTTCAATTAAGATTAAAATAACATATTTCATACTTATTTTCAGGCAAGCAACATATTTCCATTGTTTTATCTGAATATTTTCTCAAGAAATCATTGAGATTGCCCCAAGGACTGAGCTCTAGCACGGCGTAGCAAATGCCTAAAAAATAAACAAGTTGTAATACAACACAAGAATTTACAATATTTCATTGAATCTGCATTGCTTACGTTCTTTCATCCTATCGACGACAGCTCCGTGGAACTTGATGATATTATCACAATCCCCGATATAAGACATGACCTTAATTTCCCTTAGGAAAGCCTTGAAATACTCAACATTTGCATTAGGTTTGGTGGTTTTTATTGCCACATCCTCCCCATCCAAAATTCCTTGACGAACTATCCCATAAGCTCCTTTCCCTAGCAACTTACTCTCTAGGACCCAGAATAAAGGTCAGAGTCTGATACCAAAGTCGCCTTTATATCAATAAGTCTACAAAAATTACCAATTATTAATCTCGACCCTTGAATGACTTGATCCACTGGAAATGCTATTCCTTCCACATTAATGCAACCGTTGTCATCAAACTGCACAGCTTGGGTACTATCCCCTTTGAAGAAATCGTCGATTTCACCATTAGAAAGATTCCGAATCATTGCCTATGAGGGATTGTAAAAAAAAATTACATGCTGACAAGAATATTTGGACTGGCAAGCAGTATATTGGGCATTCTTCTTCCTACCATTGCGTTCCAGAACTTTTTCCATAGATAAAACGTTAATATCGTAATCCCCAGGAAAAAGAACAAAGCACTTACACCACCAACCACCGAAAAAATAATTATGGCTTTTCCTGTAAATAATCATATAATCATTTAACTTGGCCATAAAATTTAAAAATTATGGAAATAAATGGAAAAGTAAATATTTTAATAACCTTTTTTTGTAGGCACTTGTGAAGTGACATTGAGTTGAATTTCGTCAGATACTAAACCTTGGGATTTTAACCATCGTGTATTGCAAGTCAACGCTATCATATCCGCTTCCACTAAAAGTTCCAACCTCCATGACCTCTTCAGTTTACCCTCCTTCTTGTTCCATTCATATGTTCTCGATCCTTCATAGTTTTTGCCGATTTCAACTTGCAATTAAAAATATACGAGGATTACATATATTTAAATTGAATTAATAACATGGCATAATTGATAATGATACACATAGGTGGTGAAATTACATCGCCTTGTGGCCTTAACGTTTTCCCTGTATTTCAATACAAAGTAAACCTGAGGAAATAAAACGAAAGTCGAAATTTCACAGGTAAAGGTATGAGTAACATCCGCTAGCAGATGTGTCCCACCAATGGCTTCAAATCTCATGATCGCATTTTGCGGAAATCCTTGGGACACTAAGTCTACACATACAAATTTGTGAAACTAATGTGCAATTAATAATTAATTATTAAGTGATAAGTAATAATAATTATTATTTAATGAAGAATGGCGCACAAAGTTGATTGTCCAACCCTGTGAACAAGTGGTCGTCAACGTACACAAATCCAGCTTTAGAAAAAAACGTACGAGAGCAAATTATGAAGCTGTTTTTAAATTTGGGCACAACTCTGAAATTTTTGTAACACAGAGATGAGCTTTTGCAACTATTTCAACAACACTAGTTCAAGTAATCATAGTATTTAGCTATTTATTAATGAGTCAAGCCAGACTGACCCCTGAGGCGGGGCTTCTTGCGATATTTAGGCTTAGCCGACACCATGCATAAAGCCCCGCCTCAGGGCTCAGTCTGGCTTGACTCGCATATATTGTACACATGCTCATTTGTATCCTTTAATATGTGGAGGTCCACATCCCCTCGTTTCGCTTCTTCGTCTTCATAAATCTAAAAATATAGACATGTTATGATAATTTTCTCATTGAAATTAAAACGTACATTGGATTAACAATTTTAAAATATAGCATAAAAAGTCAGTAGTGGATATTTTACGCAGAGATTTTGTGAATTCAAAAATGAACCTGAATTCGAGGACGAATAGAATTGAATTTGAGGTCACAATCCAAAATGGTATTGCATTTGCCAAGGAGGACCCTCAAGGAAGTAGATTTCGAAGAGCATAAAATTACAGTTTCGTCTGCATTTTTACGCCGAAGTGACAACGTCGCATTAGATTGCAACCCTATTAAACATTAAATCCAACTGTATTTTTGCATTTGGATGTTTTTTAAGAAATGACAGGTTTGTGAGGACTAAACATATTTCGTGGTTAGAAAATGGTAAATATACTTTTGCTTTTCGGGTTATGAAAAAATTGCGCTGTTGTTCCCCCGTAACACTCGTATCTATAATTGATGTCGGGTTCTTGCTGAATCCGGAACCCAATTCTCGGATCGTAATCTTCTTTTCGAGTAGCTTCAAGAGTAAAATTTAGACCAATCTGGTTGAAGTCAATGTAAAGAATGGTCAGTCCTAGTCAGCAGATCTCGACATTAGTTCACACAACTTACATTGCTAAGACAAGCTGTCAATTTGTCCATCTCAGAGGTGCCGGGCACAGCACATAGCGAGGAACTGGAGGGGCTAGCTAGGGCGTAATCATAACAAGAAACCACTCCATTTCCGTCACAATCGGTCTCTTTATTGTGCTCATACAGAAACCGAAAGTGCGTGAGTAATTTGTCAACAGCACATGAGCTGTTACTAATGCACTTGATGTCATCTGCAAATAATATAGAATAAGGGAAGTTCACATTACTGCTCGTATCAAATCATCATTTTTTAATAATTATTGCAGATATTAGACACTGCGAATTCATTCTGCGACTGAAATTTTATTTACCTTGGTCTGTAGAGCAATCTAGTGGTCTCAAGTCATATTTGCTCTGTGCTCCCATTCGATAATTAGCATTTATTCCCTCAGACCATTGAACATACACCCATCCTCCTTTCCATGAAACTACTCGACCTTCTCCAGGAGGATTCCCATCCTTGAAAATATAGCTGTATAAGATGATGTATATACGATAAAAAATATATTTGCAATTTATTGACTCACCTGATCTCCCCACTTCCAATCCGATCCTCGTACTACCCTTGCACCATATCTTCTGACCAGTGTAGCAGCCTCGGGTCCAGTCATCTTTGAGCAATCTAAAAGGCATCAATATAGTGCTGTCAAGAAAGCTTTAAAAAAATTTTATTTAGGGGGGATTTTTAAGCAATAATTTACTTGAAAGATTGTCTTCTGCAATTTTAGTAGTATCCGAATCATTATGTTTCCATACTAAGCTCGGTAAGGTGCCACAAACATTAGGCGATGAGCATGGAAATTGACTTTCTGCGCAATTCGAGGATGCCCTGCAAATACATTCTACGCAACTCCGTGTGGGGGCACTAAGATGGTCCTGCAGATAAGAAAACTTTAATTGCACATCATTGTTTACATTTTGGACGTTCATCTTTTCATCATTAGTTGAAACTTGTTAATCCAAGTATTTCAGCTTGCCCCAAAAAACGTGATTTCCATTGCATTGGAAAGGTATGACTTGCCTTAACATTTTTGCCATACTTTGTGAGTATAACGGCAGATGTTGGTCCAAATCTTTTTGCTACACAAGGAACAATGAATCTTTTGCGACCGTCGCTTAAATTCTCAGTGAATTCCTCTACGTTAAATGAATTTAAGTTGTCATAATCAAACGACACTGCAGGCTGATCTCGTTGAGAGCTCCAGTCATTCAAAAAGAGCTCGGAGAATAAACTTGCGTTTGAATAACTCAAGCAACGGAATACGCGGCTGAATGTAGAAGACTTTAGTTCAATGAAGATTTGATGAGTGTATTTGAAATTCCTCGGGTCCATGGGATCATTTTCCTTTGGTGGTACGTTACCAACTGATCCCTGGATGGAAACGAAACAGAAATAATTTAGATATTCATGCATACCCTTTAATGGTCAAGAAAATAAAAGGGAAAGTCCAATACATACCAAATCTTGTTTTCAATACAAAGTCAAAACTACTTTTTTTAATGCATAAATTTAATAACTTGACAGTAACATTACAATATCAAATATGCATTTCATTGTACCACAGAATTAATTGGCTCTGTACCACTTCTTCCGTTCGCCCATAACTCCGCCCGTCCGCCCCAAAACTAAAGAAACCAATCTTTGTACTTTTCTCGAATTTTACATTGCTTACATGTTACAAAAAATAAGTAGTACCAGGAGTTTACCGCTGCATTAACATGATACAAACCAAGCTCAATTGGCATTTATTGTTCCAGAGACTTATTGTGTTGGTACAATCCTTTGCCCTTTTCTATTGTTTGTATTAGTGCTCGGATCAAATCAGTTTCGAATTGAAGTATTTCAATTCAATTCAGTTCAATTCAATTTGGTTCACGCTTTTTTCAATTCAGTTCAGCGTCGAACTGAACTGTTT
>JAQFXU010000213.1:0-72083 GCA_034693705.1 Spatulosminthurus flaviceps | reverse complement strand
CCAAAAGGCGCTATAATTTTCGTAACGTTATGGGAAAAATAAAATTATAGCGCCTTTTGGACTTTACCCGACTGTATCCTGTCTTTAAAAAATATTCGGATGAGTTCTGCTTCTCAGATCTTGTTCCAAAGCTATCATTAACACTGGTAGTAATTACCCTAGACCTTCTGCCAACGCCAACTAGTTGGGACGTTTAGTTTATCGCATTCATTGACAGAGACTCCTCCACACTGTTCACAATATTTATGTATATAGCCTCGCATACTTTTCAAAAGACTCGCGTTAAACTCTATGTCAAAAATATGTATATAGCTTTATTGATGATCAAAAATCGCATGCATGCATGGGCGACGGGAGGATTCGGAGGATCGAGGATGCATATAGGTACAATACATATAGTTAGTAGCAGGATAGTTTATTTCCATGATCGTGTATAAATGTACAGAAAAAAGAGAAAAATAATGCAATGTGCTTTTAATGCTTACAACAAGCATGAGGCGGGGAATGCTGAATTCTGTCGCTAAAATTGGATGAATGACCGAGCAGGAGCAGGAGAAGGAAGAAAGCAGTTAATAATAATACAGAAAGTGTAGAGACTTAATGAACACTGAGACTGAGAGTGAGTGTGAAAGTGAAACGAATTATATGTTTTCTGATAACTTACCAGCTAATAATTAAGGCTGAGATATAATAGAAGCTAATAATTACTATTAACTGTAGGACCCGAGAATTTGTAATATTTCTGTATCTGGAGCAATAGCTTGTTGAGATAAATGAGCCGGACGCAAAAAGAGCACTTGTTGGGAACTCGAAAAGTTGCGGAAAACAATAATAAAAATTGTTGTTTGGCATTTATAAACCTGAGATTGAGCGTCCCTGTGTTCATTTGGATTGAAGGTATATATAAATCAGTAGTCATATTAGCATTTAAATATTGAGCTTATCTGAAATGAAGACCTGTACTAATTTGAATTAGCTTGTTTCACCTTTGCCTTGTTTAAATGAGCGTGGAATTGGTAGTTGTTGGTCAGCATGGCATTGGGCATTGGTTATCAGTAGAACTGAGAACTGACTATCTGTGTGAGTGAGTGCGGGATGCGTGCATATTGTTATTCCAAATTAAATTATTTGTTTTTTTTCAGTTGACTTGGCTTAAGGGTTAAGGAACGTACGAAGAGGGAAGGTGTGATCATGTCAGCTAGAATTTGTGACACCCCTAGTTGCAGTGCAGTAGCAAATTTGCAGTGCCCGAAGTGCAAAGAATTGGGGATAGTGGACGGTTCTTTCTTTTGTTCCCAGGTGAGTTTTAAAAGGACGAGTTTTTAAATGAGTGATAAAGGTTAAGTAGATGTTATGGTAATTTGTAATTTTTATGCTATGGAGCAAAGCGTGATATTGTATAATTTGAATTTGTTTGAATTTGGTACTTGTGCAGGAATGTTTTACAAAGTCCTATTCTACCCATAAAAGTGCACACAAATCGAGTAAGTTCATTTTCATTATTAATGCTAATCTATCTGTGAATTAATAAGATTCAGATTTTTATGAGAGCTTTTATAAACCAGGGCTATCTTAGGTCATTGGAATATTCATTTAAGATGCACTTTTGCTGTTTGCTTTTAGAAGTCAGTAAGGGGACTAAGAGCACAGGAAATGAGAGCGGGTTATCAAATGGAGATAATTATAACCCATGGCCATACCATAGGTTCACGGGATATCTTCGACCGTATCCGAAGACTCCTAAACGAACTGTGCCTGACACAATTAAGAGACCGGATTATGGTCAAAATGATGATGGTCAACCATTGAGCGAGCTTGCGTTACGAGGGAAGTCGTCCAATATTTGTGCTTTGTCTGATGAAGAAATTGAGGGCATGAGAGTAGCTTGCAAGGTGATAAATGGATGTGTTTTGTTGCATGAATTTGCGGGATTGGGTGTTAAATGTATTGAGGAGAGACAATATACCCTGTTTTGTTTGTCATTAGCTTGGGAGAGAGGTTTTAGATGAAGCTGCAAAGGTAATAGGTATTGGAGTGACGACTGATGACATTGACCGGATTGTCCATGAGGCCTGCATTGACCGGGAGTGCTATCCCTCCCCACTGAATTACTACCGTTTTCCTAAATCTTGCTGCACATCTGTAAATGAAGTCATCTGCCATGGGATTCCTGACATGCGTCCCCTTAAAGATGGAGATATATGTAATGGTGAGTCAGTGCAAGTAGCGTAGAGTTATTGATAACAAGTAATGGATTTTTTGTGTTACCAGTTAGAAAATATTTCAACTAAATTCAAATCTCTTTCACTGTATGCGCGTAGCTATTTAAAATCAAAAGATTATGAGACCTCGGAACAGCGATTATATGGTGAATTTTATATTTACTAATTCAAAATTATGTTTGAAATTACAGTGGATGTAACTGTCTACCACCGAGATTTTCACGGAGATTTAAATGAAACATTTTATATTGGAAAGGTCCCCGAGGAAGCCGACAAGTTAGTTAAAACTACTTGGGAATGTCTTCAAAAAGCTATTGAAATAGGCAAGTTTTTTTGAGCACCATGAATTAAGAAACTTGGCGTCTTGTTTTTTTCCGAATGGAGCTTACCGTTGACAGTGAGGGCAGAAAGCCATTTTGAATGATATGTTTAATGTAGTTAAACCCGGGACTAAATATCGGGATGTTGGAAACGTTATTCAAAAGCACGCTCAAGCCCATGGCTTTTCTGTTGTTCGAAGCTATTGTGGTCATGGAATTCACAGACTGTTTCATACTGCACCTAGTATACCTCATTACGCAAGTAAGAAGTGACTTCCAGTATGTATTGAATATCCACAAAAGAACGTATTTCGAGGCTTGACTTTATCTTCTGTGAATTATATTTTATTCATAGAAAATAAAGCCATAGGAGTAATGAAACCTGGACATTGCTTCACGATTGAGCCCATGATTTCTGAGGGGACTTGGAGGGATGAAATCTGGCCTGACGATTGGACTGCTGTCACTCAGGACGGAAAGCTGTCTGCTCAGTTTGAAGAAACATTTTTAGTTACCGATACCGGTGTGGAAATTCTCACTCGTCGTCGTGATAAAAATGGACAGCCCTACTTTATGGATAAGTAATAACTTTAATCAATGTCATGGGATGGAAGTAGGTCACACCAGCTGTAGGAAGGACACCATTTACTATTACATCAAAAATTAATTTGTTTGTTTTATGAGTAGCATGTTTTCCTATGTACAGTCTTGTACGTTGCTAATCCCTGCCAGAGCAACTACAAGATCTTAGATGCATTAGTCGCTTTCAGTAGGCCTCATATGTACGTATACATTTAGTCATCTTTTCTTACTTATATCTCCTAAAACTTCGCAGATAGGTATGAGGTTTTTTCGCTTATACAGTAATAGTGTGCCTCGAACGTTTCTGCTACCATTTGTCAAGTGTGTGAAACACAGTTGGTAAGCATGTAATCATGTAATGATATTTCATATGGGTGTCTGGAATTTTCCAAATCGTGTTGCATTCAGCCCAATAAGTCAATATCTAAAATGTAAGCATGTACTCCCGTACAAATATATTTGCTACGCATCAGTTAACACATACTTTGTCCGTGCGGTTTTACATTCATAGTTTAGGTTTATAAGAGCTAGACTCAGGGCACTTGTAAGTTGTTGAGCAATAATAATAACAGCTTTATCAAAACCACTCGTAGTCTTGTAGTTTCCTCAAGTGCAAACCAAACGAATCTGTCAAAGAGCTATACTGTCCATTATGTCCTACCAACAATAAGACTTTGATCTATTCTGTGTTGTGACCCTAAGAGTAGCTATAAAGATAGTAAACCTTGGTCTAGCTTAAGTAATCTAAACAATTTTCTAGAAGCAAACAAAAATAAATCTATCTCTTTGTGACGCCATTTCATATGACATCTCCTACTATAGTTCTGTAGCAAAAATACAGATTTACTAATTGCGAAGATGATTCGCAAGCATATTGTTCTAAGTAATATTTTTTTTGGAACTGATTGATCTTTAATAAATTAAACAATTTGTGTGGCCCTTTAAGGGAATATTGGACATAAATATTATAAATATTTAATGAAGTAAATTTATTGCTCGAGAAAACATTCACATCGTTTATTATTTTATCATGTTTGCAAAATTCAAATTCCTTTTCAAATATGCTGAAATTGTGTATGACACATTTGGCGTGGAAGTTGTGTGCATACACGGAAGATTCCTATGCTTAAGTGATTAATTGTTGAATTTAATTTGTGAAGTAAATAGGCTTAAAAACAGTGCTTCCGAAAAGAAACCAAGTGGGAAAAACTGTAGATAAAAACCCAATCGAAACAATTCTACTAGATGAACTCCTAAGGCATTCTCTTGTTGGTTCTTGGTATGACTTGAATGGTTTTATGTGTTTGACATAGCTCTGAAAATTCCAAAAGTTATTAGTATCACTTCTAGGTTCATGACTTAGACAAATATTAGGCAGTTAGCGCAACTTTTTACGTATCTTCCGTATAAAACCTATAGCACTTATAGAACCTATAAGCCTAAATTTTGCATATAAAAATTTCATCAATACGTTCTGGAAGTGCTATAAGTTTTATACGGGAGATACGTAAAAAGTTGCGGTATGTATGGAAGAGAGAGAAAGAACGGGGATTATGGGACGCTCATCTGGTTGTGGAGTGAGTCGAGGTACGCAGATCGGGTCTTGATAACATCTGTAGTTCACATCTTCCAGGGATTGCCGGTGATAGTCAAATCCAGTCCTCTCCTGTCCAGCTCCGTCCGAGTGCAACCGTACTTCCATCTTTCTCCATACATTCCGCAACAGCCAGTAGTGGTGGGCTTATATTGGTAGATCGAATCCATGCCATTCCCTGGCCGAGGCCAGGTACTTCACCACTGGACTGAACTGGCTGTTCTTTTGTCTACATATTAACCATGAATCCGCTCCTCCGGAAGAGTATTTACATATAATTTCATTGTATAAAAAAAGCATCCTGTAAGAAAATCCTCTTCTTTTTGTTTCACACTGACCTATAGTAATCCTTGAGTTGACCACAGTTACATTCATTTATCTTTTTTTTTTCATGTCATCAGCTCAGGTGGCCGAGTCTTGTTAGATGAAAATGAATTTTTTACAAGGAATGTCTGCCATGCGAGACACAAATATATTTAAATAATGGATTTAAACCGTTCCCTATATAAGTACATATACTTTTTAGTTTTTAGTACGAACTTAATTCAAATATACATTTTGTGAAATTGTGAAGTTGAAATTTTGAAGGTCCTTGCTCCATGCCAACATACTCATACTGAAGTAACTGAAGTGAAGATGTGAAGAGTGAAGATCCGATTCATTTCCACCGCACTGACTTGCACTTACCTGAGGCATTTATACAACATTCTTATATAAGTTCATTGAAAATCATAATTTATAAATATTGTGTTGATGAATATTTAATGAGAGACATTAGTTCCAGCCTACATAACCTAGGATTTTTTTCTTCCTCTGCCCTTTTGACATTTGATTTCAAATTCTCGCTGTGATTTTTTAATCAACCTGCTTTACCTCATTTTAAACCTCTTTCAGTGCCGAGAAGTACATAAGCGATGGCTTTCACTTGCTCAGTTTGTAGTGATTTTTTATCACAAAGTTTAGGAGACATGGATAAGTTAGGAGAGAGTGAAAACGTTGAAGACGATGCGTTAGTGTTAGAAATATCACCTGTATCACTCGAAATTTTGTCGGCAGAGTGTGGTCATGCTTTTCACAGTCTATCACAGTAAATATAAGCAACTGGCTTTCGCTTGAAAAAAATGGGTGCAATTTTAATTTATTTAATGTTCATCCTATATGTTGAGCTCAAAAATATTTATTGCTTGCCTCTTGAACACATTAAATGATAAAAAAATTTAAATTAGATCATACCTGTAACAATGTTATAATATATCTAGTAGATATTTTCAAAATTTTTGAGGCTCTAAAAACACGTTGCAACCTATAAATTATTATAGGCTTCAACGTGTTTCTTAGAGCCTTAATTTCAAAGTATCTTTGCAGTTAGTAGCAATCGCATTAATAATAATTTTATTATTCTCGATTTGATTATTTAAGGTCTCTTTTCATTTCCTCTGGAGTTTAATTATTTATAAACCTATAATAAAATAAAGAATATTCAATATTCAATAAAGAAAGAGTCACAGTATTTACCTTGAAACTTGTATTTCTCCTTACAATTTAGAAAATTTCAAATATAACTTGTCGAGTACTTCATCCTTGGAACTGGAACAGTAGAATAGCGAGGGAGAAAAGCTTGCAGTTTGTAAGAAGTAAGAAAAGAATGTTTTAGTGAACAAATATGTTATTGAAGTACAAAGAAATTTTTTTTACAAGTTTTTTTATTTTTATTCAAAAAGTATTGTTGGCACATTTGAACCACCACATTCTATAGGTATTAAAAGTCATTAAAGTAACCATAAAATCCAGTTCTGAACTTGACACAAAAATTAAGGGGGGAAAGTCCAAGGAGGAATAATGAAGATCTACAAAATTCATTACAAAAACATGTCATTTTATTAATTTAATAGCTAAAATTTGTTGATAATGAGCATATTGTATTGTAAGTACATCAAGTGTTTTTTTCTTAATATCTCTGTACTAAAAAAACAAAGTCTATGAAAATACATACTTACAAAGGAAGACAGGTTCACAAAAAAGAACTCATTAAGAATATTTATATTGGTATATGGTATCATCTTTAACTAAAATTATTTTAGTCTAAAAAAATCAACACCCGTCACACTCAAAGCAGTCATTCTTTTACCAATTGCATCTTTTTATCTGTCACTTCTAAATAATAATGTCAGCTTTTGCACTACCTCATACAATAACAAATGATTTAAGCTGGAATAACTTTATTTCTAGCTTTCTTTCCAAAAAGTCTATCCTGACTATTCTGTTCTGCAACAAATTGCGTCTCATCATCAGTATTGTAGTATTGGTAGTCGTAGTCTGGACTCTTCGTAACTGCTTCATCCTTCTCGCTCGTAGCAATTCTGTGGCTTGTAATCACGCTCACTTGTTGCTTCTGTTGTGGTTGTCCAGCAATCAATTTTTTATCTAATTTAGGAAAAGTAGCCTTTGGCTTGAAAACATGATGGGGTAAGACTGGGATTGAGGTGGTGCGATCAGTGTTTGAAGTTGAAGTCTGTTGATCTGAAGATTTAGAAATGACGGTAACTTTGAATCCTCCGACAGTTGCTGTTAAATTTTTGTTATTTGAATATTGTGAAATGGGCCTTGCAGTAGTTTGGATTTCTTCAATTCTCAAGGTAGTAGCTGAATCTTGACTGTAGTAATTGTTGAAGTTGTTGGGTGCTTGAGTGCTGGATCCGTAGTAGTCAACAGCAGGTGCGGTTTCGAGCTTAGGTTCCTCCGTTGAAGTGATAGGTTTCAATTTTTTAATGATAACACGACGTTTGTTTTCTCCACTTGCGTTGTTGAATCCTCCGGGAATGGGTCCAGAAACAGTTTTTGTTCTTACGCTGACTCGCGCTGGTCTCAAGGTTGTTGGTGTGTACAGTGCTGGTGCTGGACTGGTTGTGACCGGGCTGTAGGATGTTGGGTTAGCGTTAAATGGTGCGGGGTTAGCATTAGCATTGCCATTGTATGGGGTATTGTTAGGGACGTAAGGTTGATGATGGTATGCGATGGTAGTGGAAGCTTCAGTTGTTGACTTTTGTCGGAGTCTCTTGATAACTCTTCTTTGCTCCTCAGGTCTTGAAGTACTTTCCGTTATTGGCTTTTCTTCTGAAATAATAATAATTGCAAGCACGCACGAAAAAAATTGGATTAATTGATTTCACTTTGAGATTGAATCTCAGATTAGATATACATGCACGAAATGCCAATTAGAAAATTAAAAACAAAAGCTTGTTTTGACCTTCACTACGTATAATTGGGCCTGTTTAAGATTTGTTTTTGTTATCCGTAGCATTCAATTCTTACACAATCAAGGTCATTGTTTATGTAATGCATCATGCATCCTAATTTTTAACTATATCTAACCTTCAAAATTATTAACAGCCTCAGCTTCAGCTTGTTTGAACTGTTTTCCACCAGCACCAGGTCGGATTCGACGGCCGAAATTTTCTCCTCCAAAAGTGACAATGGTCTTCCTAGGTCCTGCGGGAGTAGTAGTATCTTGTTCCTTGGGTGTCCTTGCCTGTTAATACATTTAAAACAAGAAATCAGTAATTTGAGTATTTTAAAAAATACGAAAGGAAAAGGCATATACTTTAAAACAAATCAATCTTGCCTGTTCAACATAGAAATTGTTAGCTTTGGGTGGTCCTCTAAAAACGGAAGCTTCAGCATTAAAAATTTCCTCAGTTTTTTGGGTTACAGCGAAGGATTCACGTTCATTGATACGCTCATTTTCAACTCTTCGGGAGTATTTGAATTCAGGGTCGAAGTTACGAGGGGCTTGATTACGTGGACGATTTGGGTTCACACGTCTTCGTCCTCCTCGTCTGACGGGCCTAACAGTCGTAGTTGTCGTAGTCGTTGTTGTAGGAGCAGTAGTTGTTTCCGAATATCTTTGTTCTTCGACGTATTCAGCAGGTGAATAAGGAGCTTTCGTGGGCTCATAATAGTTGTTGAACGGAGCAACGGTCGTGGTGGGAGTGTAATATTGGGGGGCAGGAGTTGCCTTAGTTGCAAACTGTTTAGGCCGGTCAGTTTTACTGTATGGGCCGGCATTGATGCTTCTTCCTTGTTGTAAGTAGGCTTGAGGAGTGGTGTAGTCATTGCTACGATAGGTAGTTGTCTGGCTAACGGGACTGTAGGTAGTTTGCTTGGATTCCAAGGTATCTCCGTAAAAAAGGAACTGGGCTTTTGCGGTGGTACTTTGCTCAGTTGTTGGGATTTTACGGAAATAGTCATCTCCGAATCTGGATGATTGTTGTTGAAATGTTTGTTGGGGTTGTTTGTAAACTGGACTTTCGGTTGTAACTGCCTCCAAACTGGTTCGAAAGGTACTTTGAAAATAGGCTGGGCGACGGGTAGTAGTGTGACGAAAAGCAGAGGAATCACGGTAATTTAAGGTGGTAGTGGTGGGAGGAGCATAGGTTGTGGATTGTTCGCTAAAGCCGAAGTTACTTCCGGGGAAGTAATCCGGGCGACGGGTGGTAGTTGGGAAAGTTTGAGGGACAACAGTTTCACGGTGGAAATTGAAATTATTATTGTTGTTATTTTGGTAATCAGAGGTGCTTTGACTCGAGTAAGTTTCGTCTAAAGGAGCAGAGGTTGGTTCAGTGTAGTATGAAGCAGACGTGGTGGTGGTGGGGGCTTGGGTAGTTGTAGTGGTGGGTACGGTGTATCTTGTTGTTGGGGCAGTGTACCTGGCGGTGGTTGTTGGAGGATTGTATCTGGTTGTTGGTGGTCTAGCGGTAGTAGTTCTTCGAGTTGTGGTCGTAGGGAAACGGATGTCCTTTTGTTGATTTAAATTTTGAGAGTATTGCAGGGAATTTCCTTGAGCAGCCAGCTTGTTGTTATTGTATTCTTCAACTTGGAAATCATCGTTTAGGGTATTTCTACCCAAGTATTCAGGATCACGGGCTGGGACTTTGCGATCATAGTCAAGGGCTGCGTCTTTGGATGCAGAGAGTTTCAAAAATTCAAAGATATGTCCGAATGGGCCATCATTGATGTTAGAGTTGCAAGCGACTTGGTAGTAGTCAGCACAGACCAAATGTTCCTACATATTAAAAATTTTACTTAGCGTTTGCATTAACATGTGTAGACTTTGTAATTTTAACAAAATCATTATTTTTCCTCGGATTGTTCCATAACCGGCGTAACCGGCCACAAGAGAATTCTAAAAAATTAAATCAGGTAGAAACTTTAATTAGTAAAATTGATACTTGCCATACTGAATGCAGGGGGAGCCTAGGTGGCAAGTTTCAATTTTACTAATTAAAGTTTCTACGTGATTTAATCTTTTAGAATTATCTTGTCGCCGGATATAGAACACGTGACTGGATATCGTAGTGTGGCCAGATAAGAAACTCCTGGCCGGATATGAGGCACGGGCTGTGGCCAGTCATGGAACTATTTTTTCATTTGGGACCCAACGGGCTTTGAAATTTGTTACGAACCTGATCAAATACAGTTCCATTAGGACAAAGGAAGCGGTAGTCATGAATTTCCTTCTTGCTCATACGAACGCAAACGTGGAACATCTGACAGTCAGTCTCAGGATCGGCATAGTATCTTCCCTGTAATTTTCCTTCACAAGTGAATCGTGTCTCAGGTAAGTTATCATAGCCATACTCAGGTGGACCACTGTCTCCAAATGCGCCAATAATGTTTAGGATCAAAATGATCCCCGCAACTGCTCCTCCTTTCATTCTTGCTATTTATTCCTCTCCAAGTACCGAATAATATATCTGAAATGAGTGAAAGAAGAAAATTATTACTTTTATTGTTTATAAAAACTTAAACGTGATTTCCCATTTGTTTCATACACTTATTTTTTGGTACTTTCTTTATTTCGTGGAAATATTTTATAAGATGACACATTTTTACCACGGTAGATTCACTTATACATGTTCAAAACAAATTTATTTTTGTGACACTCAATTAGATATGATAAACAAAGGAAAAACTGAATCGTGAAGAAAATGTTTTCTCTAAAATTTTACCTCTTAAAGTATGAGTTTATGTTAGAGACTTATGTTAGAGAACTTACAACTGAAGGAAATTTTTCTGCAGGGAAATTATTTTGAGGTATGTACAAAAGCATAGCATTGATAATCCACAGGTGTTTTCATTAAAATTTAGAGGCAAGATGTTTATCAGCTTCTAACTAGTACAATTTAATTACTAAAAATAAATGCATTTTCCGCATTCCTTTAATTAAAGCTAAAATTTTAACACGAAAAAAAAATAATTTGTAGTGTGTCATAATGATATGATTTGAAAAAGTCATTAATGCACATTTGAGTAGTATAATGTAATAATACCGTGAAAGTATGTATTTATTATCAAGTGCAATATTAAGTAACATATGTAACAGCTATGAGAAAGAACCAAAAAAGTTTCCTTCCCTTCAAACCAGCTCTGACTTTCCATTTCATTCCCATCAACTGTGAACGAAACAGTTTAAATCTGTGAAAATGTGTCTACAGCTTTATTACTACTTGGAAAGTCAACACACTATGAATCATAGGAATTAGACTTTGCGACAAAGTCATTATTATAAAACCACAGCCGTCATCAAACTTAAATCTACTTTGAATTTTTTTCATTTATTCTACAATCCTCATCATCTACTTTCAGTTTCATTCATTTCTTAAAGCCCACTGAACCTGCTGCTTTATGAATGGAAATCATATATAATTCTGCATTTGAACCATGTCATAATCACATATGGCAATCATGGACTACATATACATACATGTATTCATATAAGCATGCATTTCAGAAACCTACAGGTAGAATTTCTAAATCCATACACAACATCCACGGAAAACGACATTCTACAAAGTGTTTTTTAATTTTCACGTTGAGTATTAGTGGTATCGAAGCTACACAATCATCCTACAAGAAAATTTCCCAAAGAAAAATCCTCTATCTGTAAAGTGCTAAAACCTTACAAGTACATTCCCATCATTAGTACCGTACATCATCAAAGTAATTACGTTTCCACCATAATTTCCTCAATGTGTGATATGAACCTAAAGATTTAAATGTATGTATCAATAAAAATATGTCCATTCATTCCATGGGCGTTTTGATCTCTACATAGTGAAAAGATAGTGAGAGAGAGGGAGAGAGAACGTGAGAAGCTCTCCATGATCTGAACCCAGGAGTATGACCTCTCACTAATGAACTCAATTACAATGCAGCTTATACTCCAACTCATCCTAAACACGGAACCTAGTAAAAGCTTATCCTCCCCAATAAATTGATTTTCGTACCTACAACTAAATCCCTCAAGATAAATCTAAAGATGAAGAAAGCGAAAATAGTTTGATGAGCTCTTAAGGATTTCCAACTGCGATTTCCCCATGATTTTCAAGTTTGAAGGATGGGAAAGAATTTGTCTATTATAAGAGCTTAATAAAATATTGGTTCACCCATCCATTGTTATAGAGTGTTTACAACAAGTTTAATTAGGATCAGTTGCAAAGATATTAACATAAAATGCGTAGGGGAACCAGAGATCAATTTAAACTTAAATTTTTCTATGTAAACAGCTTTCCCTTCAAGCTATATTTTCTCTTTACCTAAGGACGACTTCTCATCAAAAGTAATAACTGGAATAATAATTGTCTAATTTATTGTATAGTAATCCGCATAATCAACAGTTCATACATTATATATGTGTGAACCTGCGTACAGTAAATAAAATTTTTGAGCAAGATTTTGCCACCTAAAACTTATTCCTTTCTGTCTTAACCCAAGAAATATATACATTGGCTTGTCAATAATATTGACAGCATGTTTCTTCACTGACAATTGTCATAACGGATTGTTAATACAGGCCTATCCCTTATCATTTACATAAACTCCCTGTAGGATATAACACAATGAAAGGATTATATAGCCGACAAGAAAATACAAATTAAAAAAAGGAATCGCTTAAGGAATATACTGGGAAAAAAGAGGAGTCATTGTATGATTTGAACATGCTCACTCAATCAATAATCCTTCTTGAAGTTCTCAGCAGTGTTCCGCATGTTTCTTTTCCTAATTGCATTATTATTTGATTAGACATAGCCAAGGAGGAATATGATGAGCTTTCAATGTATTCAACATGTTTGTGCACAATGATAAAATGCCTTCATTTATTATTTCTCTCCCTCTCTCTGTCCTCTCCCTCTCTTCAATTCACGTTCAATTGATTAGACTCTGCATTGCCAATTGCAAAGATATTCAATAGTATAATGCTAAAAAAAATCCATGAAGGTGTATCTGATTTCCAATATAAAGGATCTGATCAAATAAATTGTAGAAATTTGTAGAGAATCTATATATCCTAATGGAGCTATAATTTCCTGGTTGTCAGTATTCACTTTCTGTAATTTGTTCTATATGAATGATTCTCAAAAGGAGAAAGAAGTTCATTCCTATATATTCTTGTGTACAACACCGTGTGTATAAAAAAATATTACACAACTTCAGCTACAAGCATATAGATCTTGTAGCACAAACTTTTTATGACACTCATTCTTTTCACCCTTTATCCAGTAGTCTGCCTAACTCTGGCATTTTTGTAAAAACTTTTTTGGGTCAGTCATATCATATTATAAATTACCTGCATATAGTTCAAAGGAGTAAGGAGGTATTTTTTTTAATTATGGATATATGCTGTGGTTGTCCACTTAATTACGAGGTCCTTGTTGAAGATAAGATTGAGGTGAAAAAAATGGAAATATATCTTCTAATAATGTAGAAGTGAGCTTTTATCACATTAAAGTAAAGGTCTTTCCTAAAAAGTGGCAGGTGCAGTTCCAATTTGGAGACACATGGCATAATTTTTCTTCACCTCCTTTGAGAATTGAATAAAAGCTATACCAAAGATAATGGAAAAAGCTCAAGGACAAACGACTGACCACTAATGTCAAACTTGCCAATGGAATTTTTATGTTTTGCCTCTCAGTCAGACCATTGCGAAATAATTGAGAGAAAATTAAATTTTATTTGAAAATCATCCAACTCATTTAACAACTCCTGTCTATAACTTGACCAATGTAAGCACATATATCAAGTCTTTGTACCAGACTTGTTGATAAATGTCTCTGTGTATATACACACACGTGCATATGCAGTATAATTTTTAACGAGAGATATAAACTATTTAAAATATTTTGTTTGCTCTCAGCAACAAAAGTAAGAAAAATGTCATAAAAGCTTTGTGGAAGGTACAAAAGCTAAGGTAATTTAATTTCTTTCTTTTACGAACGAGTACTATTTGCTTGATTATTATAATTTCTTCAGTTTTGACCCACACATTGAGAGAATTTGTGTCTATGTCTATCTTCAGTGCCAGCAATGGTTTCTAAAGTAAAGTTCATGAATGAATCTTTTGGCATGAGGGTTGTTGTACAAACGTAAATGTCATCGTTGACACAAATCACTCTCATTTACAATGCAAAAAGGAGATGAGTACAAATTCCGAACGTAGAATAATAATGAGCTAGGGATCCATGTAATACAATTGTACATATATACAAAATAAATAAGCAGCAGCAGCTCTATACGCTACAAAACCAACAATAAATTGCAGCTTTTATTCAAACACCTTATGCCAACGTTGTTTTCCCACGTAGTCTTCATACACAAGTAGCATTACATCTGTATACATATCAAAAACACCTCTGTTTCTGTTTGTTAGCACGCCTAATTGCATTAAGCTTCTACTTATGTACATGCATTATTCAACGGCTCATTCCTCCTCACCCTTAAGCATACTGTATGATGAACCATTTGCACAGGAAAATGGGTGCGTAAAAGCACATGTGCCGTTCTAATAAACTAAAAAATTTATTACGTGTGAATTTATGAGGAATTAAAAGACAATATCATCAATGAAGGAGCTATAGGGACATTGTCTAATTGTTTCAACAAGCGGATTAGCATTGCGTGTGTAGAAACATAAATTATTGTGAACACTGGAGGGTATGTATTTAATTTGTAGCACTAATTATTAAACAACAAAGTCAAAAGATCATAGCACACAATAAGTTACTAATGATTTCAAGTCATCTCATCTGGCGCAAATATGAATTTTTTTAGCATATTTTTTTACCCTTTAACATTGGTATTTATGCCGCGCATCTTATCTCGTTGGGTGTTCAAGAGGCTGCTGGGATTTTTTTCCAATGAAAGTCATTGTGATTTTGTAATTTTTGCTGGTTAGGTATAATAGAAGAAGCTCAATCAGAGAGGTTATAAATTAAATCATTTGTACATACCAAGGGGAACTTCTCTTGATCATGCGACTTCGTACTAGGAAAAAAATACAGGTCTGACTGAGTGCGAGCAGGTGATATTCTTATGAAATGACCACTGTTCACTTAAGTTCCTCTTCCTTGTCTATATGGTCTATAGGGCAAATCTATACTGTGATATTACCACGTTCGTTACATGGAGCTTGTAAGTATGTTTATATAGAACTAAAAATATTTTTCGTTAAAAATGAAAATTCTTGATTTCAGAATCAACGAATCAAGTAATTCTTTTGAAATTGTTTTGAGAGATTTGAAGGACGAATTTTTAATTGACCAGGAGATCGAATAGGAATTTATGGGATTTCATCTAAAAGATTAGCGAGATATGTTGAGTAATTTCTTTAAATAGTACTTTATGCACACACGCTTGAGGTACAAAGGGAAGATCAAGTTAAATTTTTATTGTTACATTGAAATAAAATGACGGGAGAGCTGAATCAACTTGACAAGTTTTATTACCGCTCTTATTGTTCCTTGATGAAAGAAGCTAATAAGTTCGCACTGTTTATACAGTCAGGGGCAAGTACACTCTATATAATAATTATTGTTACTTTGAATTGCTCAGTCACGAACAAATATGTATCAGTTTTATTAGAGACAAAATTACTTGCAATTGCATCAAACTCAGCGCATACAATGGAACGTCCCAATCCAAAAAGATACATCATATCATTTTTTATGGAAGCATATTTAAGTTGTAAATCAACTTGTTCGTATTGCAAAAGGATACGTAAGAAAAAGTACTCTGCAAAGTTATAGGAAATATAATCTCAATTTTTCGCATATTTCAGCTCAAATGTTTACCCAGAAACTTCATTCGATGAGACAAGTAGCTATAAATTGGCCCTGAGAGAAAAAAAACTATTTGCAGTTTTTCATTGGAAATGGTACTTTTGATTTGGGAAATATTTTGAAAATGATGGGAATAGGTTGCGATCTATAACATAATGTACATACAAGTACTATATAGATAATAAATAATGTGCTCACATTGTTTTTATTGTTACATCATAGAAATTGTAAGTAAAATCTGTCCAAGAAGAAAAATAGGTAATACAATTCTAGACAAAAATTGCAAAACTTGAAGGATTCCTGCAAGTCATTTCTTTCTTCAACCGATTTCTTTACACCCATAAAGCTCCATTGAAGTTTCTTGTTGTAAATTACACAAGGTGTTAATTTGCTCCCAAAAAGTAACAATTAACAGCACGAAAGGTAAATATGGACTTTGGGAAGTTTTCAGGTTGGAATATGTGCACAAAAAGTGCATTCAAATGTTTATGTACATACATGCATTGTAAATCACATCGAATGTTGCACACATACTAAAATTTCCAATAGTTTTGAAAAATCAACACTGTTGACGGATTTGATGCGGTTTCGCTCACACGCAATGTAAAATTCAACGGTAATGAAATCATGGGGGAAATGCCGTACTCATTGATCTTTACGAAAGAAACGACAAAAATTGTCTTACACGCAATAATATTCAGCAATACATTTTATGCTTGAATAGTCAAGATAATTATATGTGAATTTGCATAAGTATTTTATAATTAGCATGCTTGGATTTTTATTACATATATCGAAGCTCATCGGAAAGCAGCAGGGAATTCAACTTCTTCCTCATGTGGCAAGAAAAAGACACAACTTTTATTTCTACTCCATCAGAATTATTGCACAACTCATTAGCCGATATATAGAGAATTCTGCAATTAATAAATGTAAATGTGATTGACACATGATTACTCGTTCATCGGTGAAAAAAGAATGCTCGTGTATTGGGGGGATTCTTTTTTTCCACTCATTCTTAAAAATCCTCATCATTCAACTGACGATGATGCAACTCATCTTGTCCTATCCCTCAAGTCTCAAGTGCAATATACTTATAATAAAGTAAATCTGTAGATACACATACATTTAATATAAACATAAATATAAACATAATTTATGCAGGAATTTTCCCTCAGTAAACACACCTCCACACGACCAAAGCAAAACCATACTCAATGGTTTTGCTCAGTTATTTCACTCAATATCATCCCATGAGTACTAAAATGAATGCTCAAAAACTGCACAAACACGGAATTTTACATTTATCTCATATCTACAAATACTATGAATATTATTCATTCACAATATATACGCTCAGTTCATACACTCTCAGCTTAAGAAACATACTCAGCACATGAATTTTATCATCTCACAAGAAATCCCTTATTCAAGTAATACACACGGAACCTGTACAGTTACATATATTGGCAGCATACGCATAAAAATTCTACCCCAATAAGCTTAAAGTAAATGAACCATCGCCTATACATTGTCAAGCCCCTCAAATGTTCCGTTCATGTTTCATATCGCATCTCTATACACACGTTCATTGAGAATACAGAGTTTATTGTAACCCAACCAATGCTCAGGGATAATTCCATTGGAGAAACTTAACCAACCCATGCACTCAAATATGCAATTGCTCTAACAATGCAAACATCCTATTATGTATGTGTGTACTGGAAGAGAGGAGAATGTGTGAGAAAAAAAATATATGAAGGAGCAAAAGCAAAAGTCTCCTCACAAATATTTTTTTTACATCCCCGATAGATATTTATCATCTGCAGGGTATGTAATCGTGACTCGGAAATTTGCACTTTTCGTGACAATGTGGCCACATACTTGTACAGTACAACAACACTAGGGAAATAAAGTAGTCGTCAGTGGCGGCAGACACTATGTACTATACTGCAGTCCCTATACCTCTGCCTATGTATTATATATGTGCTAAGAAACCCTCGGAGCAACTTTCGGCTCACTAATATTTCTCAAAAGGCATCTCATAATACACTCACTTATGAAGCTCTTATTAAGGATCATCAAATATACCTCACCCAACTATGGCTACCAATACATAATATGGCTATGCATGTACGGAATTACTTAAAAGATTCCTCAATAATATCCATCTCCACCTTACGCAGTGTATGTATGTACTATGCTGACCATATTAATAGTACATTTATACTCTTTGCTTTAAAATTATTAAGCAATTTGAAAAAAATTTCTCTTTTCATCTAGCGCTCACTCTAGTACAATACACTAAAGAAGAATATAATATACGCTACTTCTCCTCAGGTTCATGGTGCTTATATTTCCAAATTGGTTTTTATTTGAGTCCATGAAGAAAAAACTCTGTCTAACATTCTAGCACTTCTGCTTCACACTTCCATTCCATTTGGTAGTTTGACTAATAATATAAATTCCCTTAAAAATCTATTTCCGATTTTATACGGAACAATGATAGAATAGAATTCTATGGGAAGATTATATAGTCTGAGGATATTATTATGTGTATAGATTAAATATCCGTCCGTCCTTTTTCGTGTGCACAGGAAGGAGGATTTGTTACAATAGAATAAATAATATATGGAAAACCGAGTGAGTGAGATTTAGCTGGTTGCAATAATAAAGAGACACAATGGACCCACGTAATATGTACAACAGTCCTGGGTAGAATAAGAAATTATGGTTAACAAACGAGAGGACAAGCTGAAAGAAAAGTGAATTGAACAATACGTAAAAGGAAGAATATAAAATCAGCATTGAATTTCAATGCACGCTTCTTTTCTTTCTTGTCTGAATTTTCAAGTCGTTTAGACATTCACATGCAGCTCTTATACATAGACAGTTTCAATAAATAATTGATAGCTCCGGTTTAACATGGAAGATGTTACAGTGCACAAATGCACCATACAAACAATCAGAACAAGAGGAAGAAAACAAATTCAACAAAAGGAACTGGTACAAATATGTGATTGCAATAGGAGAAGGATCCCTTCTCTTCTCTATTCATTCTTGAATTTTGTTCTAATTAATAATATCACCGGTTTGGATATAATGGCTGAGCATTTTATTTGCCGGTCTTTATTATTACTACCTTGTTGAGATCCATAGGAGCCGTATTCAACTATCACTCTTACTTTCAATAGGGCTTTTCCTTTTCCCTATTTAATGCTTTGTCAAAAAAGTATACAGTCGTCGTTTCTAATAAGGTCCACACACGTGACAAATGAGAAATCCCTTTGTAACTCAAATGTCATTTCTAATTACTTTCAAGCTACTTTTAATTATGAGGGGATGCATAAATGTCTGTATAGCTTGAGGCTGGAGGGATTTTGAAGGGAAGATTATATCGAAGAGAATTTAATGACACTTCCTTATTATATCTTCTCCCTGTAAGTTATGCCATTAATTATGATTAAGTGCACCCTCTCAAGTACATACTAGTCACCAGGGCTTATTTCCCTTTATCATGGGACACAAGATTAGAGTTCATGTTATTTCCCTTCAATTTTCTACGGTGAACGTTCCTAGTAAAACAGAAGCTCATTAGAAACTATTTACTTTCTGCTCATTAAATCATGTTAAAAAATGATGTTCATTTGCTAATTCAACCAGTCTAATAATTAGTTTTGAACAAAAATGAAAATTATTTTTTTAGGAAGTGCAAACTCAATTCAATGTACACTTGAGGCATTTAGTTTTGAGAAAACGAAAATTAATTATTATTTTACATTTTAGGTAAATGTTGTTCCTCTGCCATGTAATTGGTAAGGATGTGGGTGTAGTAAATCTTACTGCTATTCAGCACCACGTTGCCGCGTTCCTTTCATTGGATTAGTGAGACTTTTGTCAAAATATTTTTGTTTGTACAGAATTGGAGAAGAAATAAATATTTCCCTCAGAGCTTCACCATTATATTTTACTCCCAGTTCCCATCCAATGTTTAATTTGACTGTCCACGCGGAAATAGAAATTATATTGCACAATTTGAGTGAACATTTGCAGAAGCTGTTTCACACGCATTGTAATTTTTACCAGGACGTGGGTACACAGAAATAATATAATTTTGGGGAAGAAATTACATGTTATAAATGCGCACCGTATAATGAATCTTTAGCTCCAAGGAAGAGCGGAATTTGAGTAATCTTGAAATGCTACTACCACACGTTCATAAGAATAGAATTATTACTATTATAGCCAAAGAGAAAAAAGTGTTACATAAGAAGAGTGTGATAATTGGGGAGTATAATGAAACGTGAATGGAATTCACGCTTCCACAAGCTATACTTTTTGGTTAAATGTTTTCATAGCTTTTCAAATGTTAAAAAGTATAATGACAGCTTGACGCGTGTCTTGAGCTTTTTCTTATGTGTACTTGATATCTCTCCTGTCTGCTCCTGACAACCTACAATGTATAATAATCCAACAAGTGTAGTGGATCTGGGTGTCTTGTATTTTCACGTCTCTTATTAATGATTCTATTTAGCTTCTGCTAATATTATACTATATAGTACTACTGTGTAATTAAATTGACACACCTAATTTGATTGACTTACAAGAATTTCTTCTTCCTTTCGGAAATGTCTTCAAAATTGTTACGCTAGTTATGAAAATACTTTGGTTTTGTAGAAACTTAAAGCAAATAGAGAAAATGGATGGTAAAATTTGGTAAGATTGCATATTCCTTAAAGGAAAGAAGGTAAAATATTAGGAATAATAAAACATTGAGGAATTATGTGTGCTTCATGGCCGGTAGATTTTAGCGGCTTGAGTTTTATGTCACACTTAGCTGAAATTTTATAGGAAAATGTTACATTAACTATTCCGCTGATGCTCCATATTAGAGCCGCACATCCGTTTGGTGTGTAACTTAATTACTTTTACGCGTGGGTCCACATGGATTACATGACTTTTCCTTGGAACTTTACATGCTCCTTCCCCTTTTACGGAATCTTTATTACTGTAATCCGCTCAAATGTTTACACGATCTTTGGACGTCTCTTACATAGATTATCTCGGTAATTATCAGATCCGTGATGAAGGGCGATCCTCTTGGTATACGTTCGAGAGGATTTTACTTATTTAAATACTCTGCATTTGGCAATGGTATTTTAGTCCCAAATCTTATACATGCTGCTCAACACTCAACTTTGACTTGTGTGAGGTGAGAAAGGAGGAAATGGTTGGGTGAGTAAAATGACAAAAATCTATGGAATATCTTGCCAATTCTTGGCCACATTATTGAGATGAATATAGTGTGAGGGAAGAGCAGCTCGGATTGATTCAGATTTTATGATTCTAAATTACCATCATTATGCTTTGTTTTTATGGGCTTCAGGCTATGTATGTACAACTCATAAAAGAATGTAATAAAAATGAGTACACGTGAGTTTATAGATACGTGGATTGAAGGAAAAGAACAAAATGATTTTCAGTTAAGAATTTTATGAGCAATCTTATTGTAATTCTCTCCTCATTGCTTTCTAATCTCAATTTAATGTTATGAGTAAAATCCTCAAGATTTCTCATGTATGCATTTTCCCTTGGATCCTAAAAAAGCTTAATTTGCTCGTACTCTATTTCGTATATATACGCTTTCATTTCAATCATTCTCATCACATGGAGAGATATCATAAATTTTTATTTTCGTATAAATTCATTAAAGTATTGAGATTATTAATTAGTAGGATTTCTAATTAACTATCCATCCTTCATTTAATGCCTTGGATTTTCCCCCTCCTTAGTTTATAGAAGAACATTATAAGGTGATAAAATTAGGCCAATAAGTCAGTTCAAAGGTTCTTTAAAACTATTGTTGCTCAAATGGTTTTTCAATATACGTAATAATAATAATAATAATTTATTACCTCAGGCCCTTTAAATTTACACGTACAAGCCGGTAAATAATATATAGAGATGAGATGTTTAGAGCTAAAATAATAATGGCGTTTAGAGTATATAGAAAACGCTTAGAAAATTGTTTCAAGAATATTGGGGCAACTTTGGCTCATCACTATGGATTATTTGATGGTGAGTGGATAAAATACATTGGATAAATGAAGTTTAAATTATTATTATAACAACTTGTCCAACACATTTGCCATGACTCTTTTACGGAGACAATGAAACAATTGTGAAGAATATACATTATTTTTTATCATCTCCCTCACATTCTTCATGTGTGTTCTTTCAGCAGAGTCCATGAGCTTTGCAATGGGACGAGATCCACACATACACACTCACACAAATGTATCTTTTGTTCTCTCTCTCTCTCAAGTAAAAGATGAAAGTGATCTGATGACTTTTGCAAGAAAGAAAGAAAGAAAAAAAAATTTCGCAATGAATAAAAGAGCCAACAAGTATGTATCTAATACATGGAGTGACTAAAAGCCTTAAAATACAGGTCTTCATATCGTGTGTATATAATATACGTGACCTAGTCATGTTATAGTGATTACAGCAACGCAACGTACATAATTGTATAAAAAATCTAGGAATCTTCAATCTCCACATTATATCATCCTTGCGACTGACTGAGTGAACAGGATTCAATATTTTAATGCACATATGCCTTCCAGCTATTTCTCTACATCATATTTTAGGAAAGGATTTTTCAGGATTCCAAACTCCACATACATCAGTAAAGAAAAAAAGAGTAGATTCTTCTCTTACACAGTTCAGTGTACTAATTTGAAAAAAAGCCTTTTAGTCAAATCAAGGTGAATTAATGGAGATTAGTTTACTTTGTAAAAGTACATACAACAACAATTGATTTTACTAATAACGCAATGTCAAAATGCTAAGCTTCTGAGTGACTCATTAAAAATGCAAATTGAAATTTTTTAAAGCAAAAAATAAATGGGTCTCGGTCAGTGAAACCCAACTATCTTTTAGAGAAAGAGGGGAAATTATACGTAAATCTGCATACGGTGTCATCGACATGTGCTATACACTGGAATAGAATATGTAGTGTTTTATGCTCGCTACTAATGACGCTTTTGTAATGGTAATCAGGTACTACTATAACTACACGTACAAGAATAAGTCATGTAGAGTTTGTACATGACATAGTACTCCCTTCGCAAGCTCATCCCCTCACCTTCCTTTACCTTGATTTACCTTGTCTGAGATGCAGGAGAATTTCGGAACAATATTAGCTCGCTAATTACAATGAGATTACAAGAAAATCATCATGTATGGATTATTTAATCATTATAATGACAAAAATATGCAAAATACTGTTTACATTCGAGATGATTCTATATCCAATGCCCTTGCCAAACCCCTCACAAAGGCTAGAAAATTGCCTCATTACGTAACTTTAGTAAAACCTATGGTTTACTATAGCAAAGATAATAGTGTAGTAAAGCTCCTCAACAATACAAATCCTGATGTAACATTGTATCGTATACAAAGGACTGACTCTGACTTGAAAGATGCTCGCGTAGATGCTGCCTGCTGTGAAAATAACCGTTGAAATTTATTTATCGAAAATATTAAATTATCCTATACATTTTTCTGTTGAACAATTTTGTTAAAAGCTTTGATGGCAAATAATAATAACAACAATGTGTAAACATTCTATATCTTGCAGGATAAATCATCCTTATTTTTTATTACTGTACATACATTGTACTAATAAATCTCTGAACTTGCATATCTTTATTAAGCATATGTAAATATGCAGATTCTTTTTGCTATAATCACCTTATACAATAATATACACTTGAAGAGTAGAGTGACCCGTACAAAAACATTAGTCGTTAACCAACGACGAGGGTTGGACGTGATGATTCTTTCAGTAATTTTCGAATCAAAAGTATTTAAATGCAAATCAACTTTTACAGAGAAAAACGTTACTTGTCCACTTTTACTATATGGGGAGGAAGGACTAAGGAGTTTAGGTAATGTGAAAATAATGCTCATTTCTTATTATATTATTACTCGTAAGATTTTTATTTTTAAGAAATATTCCATAAAAAAGTCAGGTCTGTCTGCCAAGTTTTTTCACATTAAATGTCTTCTTTTTACTAAAGTCTTCTTTCCATTTAGAGACATTTTATTACTATGAAGTTTCTGTGGCACAAATCTTACCTCTATTGTAATCTTATGTAAGTATTGATACATTGCATTGGCTAAATGCTTTTAAAACTAGTACATTAAAAATCAATTGATGAGCCTATACAAAGAAAAAGAATTTGTTTCGTTTTTTATATAAAATTCTCTATGTATTTTTATAATGTAATATTCCAATAATTGAAGTCGTCATATTTTCATTTCAACACTTTAACCTATAATTTGAGAAAATTCTTACGAGTTTGTTATAATGTTAAATGATATGATATCATTATTAAAAATGATTTCATCAGTATTTTGACTTGTGAATTTATTTTTACAACTTATTTACTTGATAATAATTCATTATGTAAGAGCAAAGTTAACTTCCCGTTTGAACGGGAACTACATGTATGAATACATTACGTATGAATGAATGTGTCTAAAGGACAAGGAAAGAGATGATTGCATGTCAACATAAATGTACCAAATGCAAATTTTTTCTCACTTGATATGACTTGATTTTTCATAGATTTCTGACATTAAATCATACCAATTTATTGTAGCAATATTCACATACATGTACATACATGGAGAAACATAGCAAAGGTGAGTGTATCTTGTAGTAATAAGAATCTTGCTCGTTATCAAATCGTCATAGTTTAATCTGATGAATGACTCTTACAAGAGCAAATTAAAGGAAAAGCCATTGAGATTGCTGAGGAATTGGGAAATGAAAATTTGAAAATACAAAGTTATCCAAAAAATAAAAGTACATGTATGTACGTGTAAATCTTTACTACAGTGATTTAGAAGCGTGTGAGGAGAGCATATTATTTGTAATGGGAAGATAACAAGTTAGCCAAGTTATCACATACGTAATCAAAAGGAAATGATGATGAGATATATTCTTGATTTCAGACTAGAATTTGACAGAAACAAGTCAGATATGAGCTATATGATTATTTACTATAGGATAACATCCCTTCCTCATGTTCATATATCATAGCAGCCTACATATTAGCATGTGTACCTTTGTTTCTCTCTGTCAAACAAAACAAAAAAAATAAAATGGGGAAAAAAATAACAACAATATTTGCACATATGTGTTCGTTTATTTACACGAGTTGCAAATGAAAGGCAACTATGGGATAAACTATAATGAAAATTAGTGAAAATTCTAGGTTTTTCCCTCTTGGAATTTCCATTCCACAGGATTTACTCAAGTCAGGCTTCCAAATCTTGTAAACAAACCGATCTTAAGTGTAGTTAAGGAAGGTAGAAAAAAGAGTGTATACGGATAGTGTGTCTCTTGAGGGAAAGCTATTTTTGTTGTTATTTTTCCCTTGTCCTCTAATATTCACCCTTCCTACGTATTTCTACAAAGAAAAATAAATTGCTTGGCTATATAGGAACGCATTTACTATAGTTTCTAGTAATTCTACCTCAATTATTGTCCCCTCTCCCACAATAGAGACTTGACAGATGCACATGGTTAAAAATAAAGGTAAAATCCATCTGATTTTTGCAGACATGGTTGTACTCAAGGTGTATATAAAATGTTATTTATGATGCAATTTCCAACCGTATAGTATTATATACAGACGAAGCTGTAAATGCATAAAAGTTGAATTTCATTTCATTTTCTGAGGGTAAAAAAAACTCACTCTTCTCTCCGTTGAGTTGAGTGTGAAAAATATGAGAACATTTCAACGATATCCAATTCTTTTATACCACCAAGTGATTTTTTTTAGTAGAAAAAAATAATTTTTCCCCTTATCTACTCTTGCATCAAATTGAATCGTAATTTTCAAAGAGTTTATTGCAATTCCACAATTTAGTTATTAGGAAGATACTGTACAAATGCATTTGTATGTACTAAAGGGTATTTTTTTAGCTTGTAGCTGACCGTCAATAAACTATAGAAAATGCATTGAACGTTTTTTTGCGGTGCATCTCCTTGTGAATTATTATTGACGAGATTGAAGTGAAGAGCTCTCATTGAAGACTCAAGACGAAGAGAGAAAAAATGAGGATGAGTTAAGTAGAAACTATATACTTTGCAATTGCTGTCAATAAAAGATGAGTTCCCCGCAGAGTTTACAATTTTTATCTACATGACCGCGCATACTTCTCACAGTGAAAAAATGCCAAACTTGTCCCCATAAATACTACAAATTGAGGATTCAAAGTGCTCCATCCCTTATGTATAACGCTGCTGTTGCTGGTAAACTCTATCCTTCTCTACCTTTACAGTTTAGTAGAGGGCAAATACACTAATTATTTCGTTCGCAGTATTATAAACATCCAAGCTGACTGTTATGACTGCTTTTTTTTATTATTGAGGAAACAAATCACCAAATGAATATTCATGAGAAGGGGTCGAGCAAAAACAAGCGGCTTCATAGATTTTCATTTAATATTGTATGTCTCTTTGATCAATTTATGAATTTCTCTGTTAGTCTGTTGGGAGACGAGAGAGAGAGAGAGAAACGTGTAGTTATGTATCTACAATGTATAGAAAGCCTATGGAAGTTCTTCCGATCCTTATTAACATTTTAAGGGAAACTTGCTTAATGGTAGTTTATACAGAAGAGTAAATGGAAAATGTAAGTGAATCTTTATGTGGTCGAGTGAATTCATTTTATCTAAGTGCATGTTCTTTCAGTAGTGATAACTACCATAAACAAAAATTGGATAGTTGGCAAGTAAGTCATAATTGGAGGAACATGTACTTGCATAGATTAGACGGCGATGTTGATCCCAGCGGGATTCGGCGCCTCGCTGGAATCAACTGGTTTTATTGATTCACCTTAAATTCCCACATCAATTGCAATTTGCTATTTCATCTATACTCCCTATATCTACTAAAAACTTTTCACATCAATGTAAATGGATAGCATTTTTCATATAGGAAGAACCTGTCAAAAATTGCTACTAAAAAATTCTATGATATTTCTTCAGGGTCTTGGTATCTACAATACTGAAGCTAGCCTTTTTTCTGAACGGGGCCAGTGAATATTTATGTGAGTAGTAAATTCTTATGGTCGTTATAGGTAAATTGAATTTCTTTTAAAAAACATGCAATGTTTTGTTTTATTTTTTCCCCCAGTAAATGGGAAGCTCGTGAATGGAAAATTCATAAATGTATGAATTTTTTTCTTGTTTTACGTCTAGAAAAGAAACTTGAACTGAACATTTTAACGGCTCTGGAGTAATTTAATAGAAACTGCAGAGTGCACAGTTCCGTATTTTGTGAGATACAGTCCCATATGTCTTCTATCATTTTATATTATTATAATTATTTGTTATTGCCATTTTTCATTAGATAGGAAAAGTACCATAATTTTTATGACCATTTTTGGACAAGTCAAGTTTTTTGAAAAAATAAATATGTAATGGAAATTATGGAAGTGATTATAATTCCTTGTAAATGAGCTCAAGAGTTTCATCATCATAGTTACTACACACGTACTTAATTTTGGCTGTACATTTGGGGACATCAATGAGGTAAAAGAAAAATGTATTTCGGAATTTCAAGTGACATTAAGGTACTTGAAAGAGGCGTTTTTCAACAAATTGAGCAACAACTCTGCATCATCCTTAAGCTTTACATGATCCTTCTCCCTACTAAACTTTTCTCTGGTGATGTGTACTTGTAAGAATTTTTATTGTTATGAAAATTAATACTTTTACTGTATCATCAAAATTTCTTTGTGATGAGTTTACAACTTGAGTATAGTAGTTGCAACTTGCAACAAGATATATATATTTATGACGGGTAAATTGGAGGCTGCAATTTTAATAATGGAATTGTCAGAAGTCGCTCTGTCGTTTCTAACATTTCTTCCCATCACCCGCTTTACGCACCTTTGAGACACACGAAAAGTTTGAAGAGACAGGTGTAAAAGGTAGAGATAAATGTAGTACTCCAATACTTATGTGGGTGTAAGCAAAATATAGTCCACTTGGATTTAAATTAAAGAACTTGCTGAACTAATTAGTAATGTATTACATTCGTGACTTCCCCAACTTTTAGACAAGGAGTATGAAATTATTATTACACAATTTCAACAATCCTAACAACTTGAAAATTACACTGTGAAACTCAACACAAAAATTTTCAAGTCAAAATTGTACAGTAAAATACTGAAAAGTAAAAGACGCTGAGGTAGGTAAAACGTCTGTTTTTTTATTACTTTGTATATTATACACATGGCAAAAAGCCCCCTCAGATTCCTCTTATCTTCACAAATTGTCATTCTAAAGAGGAGGGAGTACATAGACAAGAAGCAGACAATGACAAGGTGCTTTTGGGTCAGAGGTGAACTCCATACGTTTTTCTCTGTATGATTCACTCCTAATAAAAAATTGCTCTACAGCAGAGTTACATTGAAAACAAGTACTAAAAGCTTTAATTATCAGTAATAATAAAAGGTAATAAAAATACTCGAGTATTTCGCAACTAACGAATTTTTATCATACAATTTGTATGTAATTACATGTAACATAAAGAACTCACTTATTTAACTATTACCCTACACATGTTATAACTACTCATTAGAAAAATATTGCTTAAAAAGTCATCTAATTTATTCCCCTAAAATTCTAATTTTAATTTGAAATTAACCTAGTACCAAGCTAATTTACAAGCAGATGAAGAAATTTGCCGAGTTTGTTAAAGTAATACATGCAATTTTTTAAAGAATAAAATTATAGTGTTCTATAGGAAAAATCCATTGTAAAGTATAGTGAGTGTTGTTCACTCCAACCAACCAGAAAAATTGGCCTTCATTTTTAAATGGAAACTAATAAGTAATAAGAGCTTGTCCTGCTTGCGCATACAGCCTACACAACACAGATGCTTCTGATGCTTAAAAAATTAGCAGAGAAATATCAAAGGATAATTTGTAATAATAATTACCCTAATTTTTCAATTTACGTTTAAGAGAAATATTCAAGTAGCACGATATGGAACCCATTCAAAGTGACAGGCAGAGAGATGAGGTTGAAAAATTGATTTTTCTATCAACACGATTTTCTTTAGGATATACACATTTAGATTTAAGACATGCAAAGCACGACACAGTTGGGATTTTTCAGTTGAGCAATCCGAACTCACTCACTAACTTCACGTTTACATGTATTATTTGCAAGCGCTACCTTTTTTATTCTACGAACACAGCCTACACTATACTATGTGGAAGGGATTCATATCAAACTTGTCATATTTATTTACATGGCTTTGATGCGCTTCCACACGCAACGTGTGTTCACCGTGCCCTCATAGCTGCAGGCAAGGCTATGAAGAACGAAGAACTGATTGTGAGAATGCAAAAATGATTAAGAACTTGAATACTCTTGATTTTGGGGCAATAATAATAATTCTAGGAATCTGGAATTTACAGTAGAAAAAATAAGTCATAAATCTCTGTTCTAGAAAAGTTTAGTAATCATCCTAACTCACGCAATTCCGATCAATACTACTTGAGGAATGTCATTACTATACACAGCAGTAGCTACAGACTACAGAGCCCAGGTATACCAAATATTCGCTTCCCGCAATTAAATTTTGACAAATAAAATCCATTCAAATGGGACTTTTTTGACGGACGAGGACATTGCACAGTTCCCATAGAGAGATGAGCAGCGGTAGGGTACACGTATGACACATATTAACCAACTAATGTAATTATTTTGATTATTTCATTATTACCGTATAGGCTCTTGGCCTATTTATATTAGCCACAATAATGTATTACAAGTAATAATTCGCTCGTCAATCCATGTCTATTGTTAGTTAAACTTTAATTGCTTGTAAAACTTCAAGGGGGTAACATTTTTTCTAACTGCGTATTAGTACATGCAAGTGTACATAGAAAATTAAATACCAAGCGATTATATCACTGTCAACTAAAAGTACACACGCTATAGGAGCGACGATTATCTAACATTTAGAAAATTATTTTGATGACCATAATCCTATAATGATGAGTTCAAAATTTTAAGTACTGCAACATTATATATTCCATTGTGGCTACAATAAGTCATCATCCTGTATTTAATTGAAAGGAAAGGAGTCAATTGTTTACTTTTTGACATGGGATTCATAAGCATTTACAAGGTATTATGTGAGATACCTCAATACATAAGTGACTACAATGTATATGTACATAGCTAAGTAGCTTTTGTATGTGGAGGTAAGGGATAATTACGCATTCATAGAATAGTGTGTGATGTTGTTGTCCTCTAATAAATTCACACTCCAAGGCATATGGGAAAATTGGAAATTTTTAATGAGTAAAATAATAAAATGGTACTTGTGACTCTGTTAATTAAAAGATAATAAAAAAAATTCACAAATTGAACACATTTGGGAATTGACACCGACCAAAGAATAATGTACAGAGAATGAGGATGAAAATGAAAGGTACTGATCGGGTGAGTTTTATAGTAGTGGAAATTCCATGAGTTCTTAATGACTGCATAATGCTTACCTGCTATAATCTATGCTCAATAAGATAGGACGGTTCCGATCAATTCAAACCAATGGTTGAGGATTATTAGAGGGAATATAAATTATAATTAACTAATAAGAGAGACATTTTCTTCTCTCTAATCTTCAATGTACATATGTGTTCTTGAAAAGGCTGTGTATACTGCACAAGTGTACAAGAGTGATTATAAATTACATGGACTCGAACCAAAACATATTTAACGGGACAATTACCAAGGGAGAAACACTTGTCCGAATGTCATTATGACTTATAATAGGAATCGTTAAGAACATATCCTAGAAATGCAGGAGGAGGTAATAAATCATGGGGATTTTTTTCAATTGACACATACAGTATAAAATTATGTCTATATATGTATTGTGAATGTACATAGCCTCACGAATTTTTCATTAACCCGTGTAGCCTACTATAATTACATAGTGTATGTTATAGCATTTTACTAATATCTTCGAAGCAGAGTCCCTGGATTTACAGTAAATATAGGTATGGTCTCGTAATGATCAAAACTATTGCGAGACCAAGTATTATTTGCAAGTGTGTAGAGATACATTCATTTAAAGGTCTCAGTCATTGTGATGCTATGCCTTTTATGCAAATTCTAAACATTTCCAAATATCATCCCAGTTAAAATTTATCGGCTCTTTCCAACACAGCCTATTCTCAATTCTCAGGGTGCTCATTATCAGTCACCTTATTATCAATGTTATACAAATTGCCAGCTATGTAGATACAGCATGAATCTTTTTAGTAACGTAAAATCTCACTGGTTATTATTGGCAAGGATCCAAAATATCTGCTATTCTATTTCATTGGGCATAAGAACGTTCAAAGAATTTTGATTGTTAGGTTTGCTCATCTTTTTACCTATTATTTCTCATACAGGCTTGGTTGTGAATTTACTCAGTTCATGTTTTTGGGTGAAATTTCTTATTTAAAGACAAAAGTACCTTTATATGGTATAGTGGCAAGGATGGTCCGGATTCGAGAGGAATTGAGGTAGCTGATTTATTAATACAGGAGATAAGTAAAAACCCTGTCAAAACTTCCAGCCGCTGTAAAGAGATTTCTATAAATTTCCCTGCTTTACTATTAAGTGACCATATGAACAAATCCTGTTGATTGTAATATGAGAAAAATAAATGCTCACTCTTAATCAACCCTGTTAATAATGGATATTCACACAAGGAAAATAAAAAGTATGTTCATTGACAATTTTGAATTAATTGGCAAAAGATGATGAATGGTCAATTGAGATGTCCACATTTGTATTGTATACAGCTTAAACTTAAGGGTGTTTCTATACAGCCATTGCGTTGTTATCTCTATCCGCTGCTCCTATCATCCAGCAGGGAGTCCTCGCCTCGTAAATAAAACTTTCCAAGTGAAACTTGAAAAAAAACCTTTTTAAACATTTCTCATTGCTAGGACAAGATTGATATCATTTTTTTATACTGAAATGCGTAACAAAAACGACACCATGAACCCGAAACATTTTACATGAATTACCAGCAGCACGTCCTCATTTTCTTATTATAAGCATTTATACAGTGTTTCTATTTTATAATAATCAAAAAAGAGGAAAAGCTTCATGTCCTTTAAGCGTGAAATCAAAACAACAGACACGCTCATCATTATTATATATTCTCAGATTTTTACATGTACCCAAGCAGGATGGGAAGGAAGGAAGGAAGAAAAGGAAGGATTTTTTCAAGTTTTATTTTCGAATAAAATTTAAACTCCTTTTGTACTATTTTCCTCCCCATACGAAAAGACCCTCTATGTGACAATGCCAATGAAACTAAACCTTGATTTTTTTCTCAAAGTATATGTACAAGTAATCACCAAAATTAATTAATTTTCTCACCCGCTAACTCTCTATATGTAAAATACCCTCATGCATATTTGAAATACAGTACTAAAATGAAAGTCAAAAAGTGTTAAGGAAAAAAACTACAATATCCCTTCCCGCACCAACACCAACCCTGCAAATAAGGAAACTCTACAAGAAAGATGAACTTACTAATGAACAAAGAACACAAATTCCATGCTTCCTCCCTTTAGACTCAGATTAGAAATTGAGATGTATGCTGAAGAACAAATACGGCAATATTATCAGACTATAGAATCGTTATGGCAAAGCTAAATCAAGTCGGCAACAGGTTCTTGTGACAAAGGCTCTCATCCTTCCACCTTATATACTATTTTACACATCAATATTTTCCTCCATCCATAAATTCTATACTTTTACAACAAGTCCACCTTCCAACACACAAGAATTATGTGTAACATAATGTTTAACAACGTATTGTCATAGAACATAGAGTTTGTTGCGTGGGTGACCCATAGGTCTGCATATATATAAAAGTTGTGCAGTTTTTCTTACTTTACTTACTATTTCCCCTCTCCTAAATTACTAACAATGAGATTTATGAGACACGACGGGTAAACTTCGAAACTTATTATGACCAAGGTATTTTCTCACATATTTATTTACACACAAAACCCTATATACACTCATATACATAAGCTTGTCTTTGAAATTTATAACATATCATATAATAATGATCGGGATAAAGTATCTATCGCAGCTCTATACAATATTTAATTGACAACAATCGGAAAGAAGAACCGTAGGTTGCAAATGTTATTCCTCCTTTCCTCCTTATTACCCCAACAATAATTTGCAAAACATACACACTAAATTTGACACACACTTGCTGAAAAGAAAAACCTCTATGGAAATCCTGCTACCTAGGCTAATCATATACCCATAGCTGTTATATTGTGCTTGTTTGATCCCATAAAACAGATCATTGCGTAGAGCCATATGATTATATGAGTAATAATACAATGCTAAAAGTGCTTGTACACTTTTTATCATGAACATCAGGAACACTTGCTCACCGACTTACTCCTCCACTGCTACCCACTCGACCATTTCATGGAAACACGAAAATTGGAATCAAAGTTCAAATACCCAAGTAAGTACGTACATATGTACACGTATGTACATACATAAATAAAGAAGACGAGTTATTGTTTACATCCTCATTGGATTTTTCCTCAAGTGAAAAGGATATCATCTGTTACAGTGCAGATTATCTGTGTCTCCCAATTACATTCCAATTCTTAATTTTTTCCAACTCAATAACTTTTTCTTAGCACCATTCCTAAGGTAACTAGAAATGTACTACCCCATACCTTGTCTATTCAAGACTCTCACCAAATTAATTTGTCTTCCACCTCAGGCAATGATAACAAAAATGAAGAATCTATTCGTTCTGTCTAAAAACAAATTCATTATTTTTTAACTACAAATTTTTTTTCCGCCAAGAATAAAAATGTGCAAGTGCACTCCTACAACAACTCCAATGCAATTGTACATAAGAAGTTCCTTGAGAACGAAAGGAAACAGTTATATGTGCATTTAAGAAAAAAAATGAAGTATGTAATTACATTATTACTACAACTGCACAATGAAACAGGCTAAGTTATGGAGAGTGAGAGTCAGCAGAAAATGAAATGTTTTTAAAATAGACGAATGTATACATTGTATACCGTATAGAAAAATCGTATAGAGAGGAGGAAGACGAAGACGGAGATGCTTTAGCCATAGAAAAATATTACAAAATTAGCATCCATTTAAAGAGAATTACACGCTTCTCTCCCCGCTATCCTTCCCTCTTTTTCCACAGCTATAATCCACAAAGACACCATGAGCTGTAACTAAAGAATTTACACAGTTTTTTTTAAATTCATTTTTTTCTCTTCCGAATATTATGCACATCTCGAAACGTTGTTATTGTTGGAATGGAGAGAAAGAAAGATTTTTCCACTGCGTCCCTTTAGCTCCTATAGTCTATTATGTAAGAAGGGCTCTTATATATTTATGACTAATTCACTAGAGAGAGAGAACTAGAAAAAGCAGGGAGTTTTTAGCCTTACGTAACTTCTCTTACTCATTTCTTTTGCTAATTTTAGAATAAATAATGAATTAATTACTTGCAAATTTCCCCCTCCTTGCTTCTTATTAACCTGCTTTTTTTTACTATTCCGGTTTGTCAACTGTCATGTAATAACTGTATAAGGGCATTGTCTTAAAAATTAAAGAAAAGAAGGAGAAAAAACATTTTTTTTAAAAACCTACGATGAAAATTAATATCTTGGGACACGTAAATAAATTATTGTTGAGTTTCTCTTAAAAAATTTCTTTTCATCCCGTTGAGCTCAGTCAGTTTTATTATTGCAAGGATTAATTTTTTTGTATGAAAAAAAAATTATGTATAACTTCGTACATGGTAGATCATATAATTGTAAAGGCAAACCATTGAAGGCAAGGTTGTTCCTACACAAAACTATATAGTATGTACCAACTGAGGAATTATCATAGAATTATCAACGTCCACAGAGGGATTTGCATCAGTGACTTTTCTGACGGACGACTAAGTACCAAAACGAATTTAAAAACCTTGTTTTTTCCTACTATTAAAGAATTAGTTTCTTCCAGCCGGACACAGGAGTAAATGATCAGGGGGACCAAAATGCATTAAAAAGTTACATTAACCAAATGAACTACGTAAGTATGGAAAATAGCATAAATATTCAGAAGACACTGGGGACAGCTAAATTATTAATGTCATTGCACAATTTATTCACCATAGTCTTTTATCATCATGTAATATTTCTGGGTTTTTTTAATCTCACTGGTCCTTCTTTTGCAATGAGAGAACCCTTGACATAAGAAAATTGATTGAGAGAGAAAGAAAAAAGGAACAGGTGTGACTTACAAAAACCAACATTTGTTTTGAAAAAAATATTTGTGCAGGTACTCCTTCTCTTATATCTACATTTTGCTCATTTGTCATAACATGTGCATTCATATGCATTTTTCACTCCTCATGACGTAATGTTTACTAATACGTAACGGTTTTAACATACGGGAATTTCTGAATGGTTTGAATTTATTGACAATGACGTAACAAAAAGTCAAAGTCCCTTTTCATACAGTACAGTGTGGAACAGTGAATAATAATTAATCTTGAGAAAAAAGAGAGTGCTAAAGGCAGGAGGAGTGAAGTTGCTCTACGTGCAATTATTACAGTAGCAGCACTATAATTTAAATGATAATGAAAACAAAAGCTGTGTGGGATCTATAAAACCAGATTTTTTCTCATAGGAGTGACCCTTCAAACCTACTACGTGAATTGATATTGAAGAAATTAATGAGTTTATAATTATGACTTTGAAAAGGAGTCTTGACGGAGGAAAAGGCAAATTATTGTTACACTAAAAAATCCTAACAGAAAATTAAAGCCCCTTGTTATTGGTTTAGTAGTCTAGTATTGTACTGGTGCTATAACTAACTAAAAGTAAGACGAGTGGTATTTTCTCTCTTAATAATTGTGGACAAGAAACAAATGCAAGGAAGATGACTTGAAAAGGCTTGACAGTGGGCAGTGAAGCACGTAATTAGAGAAACTGACGGATAAACCAGTTGGAGTTAACAGAATTATGTTGGGAGAGCAAGTATAGGAATTTATGGGTTTTATTAACTACATGTGAGAGACTGGAAAATTGTAGGGAAATGTAGTATCTTAATCACTTAATGTCTTCCTTTATTCAATTCATATATAAAAGAAAAATCACAAATTTATTTTTCGTTCTGTTACGAATACATAATTTGTTTAATTTTTCTTTTAAAAAGAGTTACTCATGTGAATGAGAGAGAGGTAATGAGATTTTTCGACGGAATCACACCTTTAAACTCTTTGAAAAATTTGCATTTACATTGCTGTAGATATAAGCTCCTATTTACTATGATTTCAAATAAAGGGCGCTTCTTATATTTGATAGAGTACGTGGATGATAGTAGTGGAAATCATATGAGTATATTTGAATGGGTGTAGATATATGTAGAGAAAAAAGCATTTTTACAACTTGTCCATTTCTCTCTCTCTCACGAATTTCCATTGTATGAGGACTTTTCTTCAATTTTACACTTTGTACTTGAACAGTTCCTTTCTACACGAACTGACTTGACTCTTATGATGAGTACGCGTTATCATTTCCCATTTTTTCATTACTCGGCCGTGCAGTTTCTTATTGTACGAGGAGTTTAAGGAGTAAAAAAAGGAATGATTTGTTTTTCACTTGAAATCTTATGATGACTCCTTCTGCTTCCCTGCCTCCTTGGAATAAAAGTGTCTTTACTTTTTCTCTAGCTTAATTTTTTTGTACAGTATTATTTTGTACATATATGTAAAAATCAGTAGATCTCGCTTTTCATTTTTCTCCTTATTAGCTTTGCAATTTCAACGGGCTTTCATCAAGTTGCTTAAATTCTACAATGACTCAAGTGCAGTATGCATTTTTTGTGGAGGAAAAAAATCTTGAGGAACCACAAATGCATTTGAAGTGTACTTGCTACCCAACCTATACAACTATGTATATTGTATAGTTACTGTAATTTATTGCAGGTGACAAATTTAATGGTGGTTAATGTCATGGGTATGGAAATTAATAAAAAGGAAATAAATTGTTACCTTTTGAAAATTCAAGACCGTCTACTGACTATTGTAGCCCCGGTCAAGTCCTTTTGACGATGGAAGTCAAATTTGCTGATCGAGACAAAATCACTTTTATTATTCACTCCAATAATTGTAATGCTCAGTTTATCAAATAAAGCCTCACGCTATAGTTCAGTTCTGAACTGTTTTTACTCTCTTTTTCACAAAATCACAAGTATAGTTTCTTGAAGAATTTAATTTTTTTGAAAATGTTAAAGCGTTTGAAAATATTTGCAAAAAAGCAATGCCGTAATTTTTTTTGACACTGGCACACTGAGCGTTTAGTGACTACTGGGCCAAGGGAGCAGTGGTTGATGAGATGTGACTCCAACCCCGATCAGAGACAAGAATGACTGGAGCAGTAGTTGAAGATGTGGGAAATAACAATTGTTCACACTTTTTCTCAACGGTGACCTCCCCAAAAAAAATAATATAAAATTCCAAGCTAGCCAGACCATACACGATAGAGTGCGGGCTGAGATGGGAAAAGTGTGCATGTAATCCAGAAACGTGCACCTTTTTCTTCAAAAGATTCATACTATGTATGTACCTGTTGTGTGGAAGGATCTTGGAAGGATCTTCCCCGTGCATATGCTTTTTTCTCTCCTTACAAAGTTGTAGTAAGGTTCGAGTCGAGTGTATAGTGTGCTAAACCATAAGCACCTACAGCATCCCTAAGCATCTTGAATCTTGCCAGCAGCGGATGAAGTGTAGGCTTCTGTGGAAAAAGGTACCTCTTTTTCACTATCTAAATAATGTACCTTTCTATGTACGTCCATGTGCTTCTTCTACAGGAATATCTTGCATATGTAATCATATGATTGCAAATGCTCATCATGCCAAATCCTATTTTACTTTATTTCTTTTGCAGAAAAAAATTCTCTCAAGATCTTACATAGTCTTCACAGAGGTTACTTACTATGGCTCTATGGCTCCTTTGACTTCTATATGTATACGTATAGGATTCTCGTGATATAATTCTGAATTTATTTCTTTGATTTGCAAAAGTATGAGAGTGGATCATAGAAAAGGAAAAGGTAGACGTCAAAGGCACGATCTTCCCAATATAACAACACGTCAAGATGGGCTCATGTATGCACATACAATGTAACCGTCCCAGTTACTTTAAGTAACCAACAGTTAAGAATGTTTTAATAGCAATAATCATAGCCCCTATAATGGCCTATAGAAAATACATACACGTTACATTACATATGTTTTGCTCAGATACTAACCTTTTTTAATGCAACCACGTCTCAACTTACATACACTCTTATGCTAAAAGCAGAGAACATGGTAATGAATAAAAGTAGGTAAAATACACTATCTTGATGCTCCAAGCCACGTACATAACACAAGTACTTAATACTACAACTCTCGTACATATATTCAAATAGCAAGATCTATCTTTCTCCCTTCCCTTCACTTCATTTCTCTCTCACTCCTCATCTCTTGGTCGCGTCTCTCTCCCTTGTCATCTTTGTATCGTTAACTTTTCAGAGCAAGCACATCTAAAAGTTTTAAACGTTTTCCTAAATCATCAGCTCTTTTGGTGGCCCTCAAATATTTTTTTATTATCTCCATCACCATAGCAAGTGGTTTATTGTGCGTAGGGAATTGAGTAGAGTCAATTGAGTGGAGTTGAGAAAAAGAAGAAAAAAGTATCTAATTTTGGTATATATGTTGTTGAATATGGCCCAATTTGATATTTGTATTTTAATACGTCGGAGTTACATCCGTGAATATGTATTGTAGCTATAGCGATGGATGTATCTACTTTAAAGTATAGAGAAATGTTACATGGGCTGATTACCTCGTGGTTGATAAAAAGAAATGAATGTCGATTATTATTATTGGTTACCTTGAAGATGTAGTGGTGATGATAGGGGTATCTTCATTTGGCCACAGTTGTATGTATAGGATTCTATTTAAAAAAAGAAGAAAAAAAGAACAACATAATTTTTCCATTGTGCTTTTATATAAAGTTGAGAAGTTTGGGGCATATAATCATTTCCATTATATGATATTTCATTGAGTAAGGGTATAGATTAGTATAATTTGGCGTAAGGCTACAATGTCAACAAAACTTTAAAATTCAATGCTGTATGAATTTACATGGTGTTGATTCTATGGTCTGCGGTTTGGCTGGTTTTTTTCTAATGCGTCAAATTTTCAAGCCGTTGTATGTTTCTATAGGACCTTAAATGTAAATGTATGTGTACTTAGGTATGTCTGTATGTCCGTAGGCATATGTTTTAGTAGTACATATATTTCCACTTGCATGTGTGAAAAAACTCATCCCTTATGATGGATCTGGTCCTTACCGTATCTGTATCTTATTTCTTGAATAATAAATTCATTAAATGGATGTGCTATGTGCTCATCATATGTACCTGCGTACGTAATTGTAGTAGTAATAATAAGTATACGTGCAATAGATATGCAAAGTGAGTTAAAAACACGTGTGAGCTCTTATGTGACTTTTCTCTTTTTCCTAATTTTTTTTCGGGATATATTGTTTGTCATTCATAGTTTCTATCTTGTATGTACTCGCTCATAATATTTTACATGTATGTATGTAGCTCCAAGCGAGACAGCAACTTTGTGGTTCTAGACATTTTAGACAGATTCCATAAGCCATTTGTATAACTTGTTACGGACCGTAAAGGCAATCTAGGCTAGAGTGGTACTAGCTATTAGATATTCTTTGGGGCTACTTACAAGAAATACCTCTTATCAAAATCATCGTCAATTCAAACCTACATGAGTCCACTGGATTTTTCCCCATTTCACTCATACGTCCCTTACTCACATTAGTAGCTTGTGTACTATGACAGTGTGTAACTTCAAGTTTTTTTGACCAAATTAATCCATTATGACCATTTTGGTTGATTTTTGTCAAACAACTTATTTCATACACTACTGTTTACTTGCGGCGGTGCTGATTTATTATGGCAGGGATGAATTGACGAATCCTTGTGACAAAAACGTTTTTCTGTCTACCTTGGATTTGAAGTGGAGCTGTCCATTGACTAGAGGAGATTCTTAATAGAAAGCATAGCCAAATGCTTGAAAGTTTTCAGCGTGAGTAAAGCTAAGAATTTGTAGTAGAATGGGGAAATAAAATACCTTGAAGACCTTAACAGGGAATCTATTGGAAATTAATAGAGCATTCTATAAGAACAATGAATATCTTATTAGCACTGGATCGGTGAGCTTTATTTTATCTTGAGGATTTGTTTCGGGACTTTTATTTAAGTGACAATTTCAAGGAGAAATTGGCATTTTAGTTTACCTTTTTAAGTTTCATACTTTACCGTGTGGGTAAGGAGAGGTTTTTTATTTCAAGTAAATTTTTAATGGATTTTCAGTTCTTTAAAAGTAAATGTCTTATGGAAATAGGCGCTTGTCTTAGAAATGACCAGCATTTACGCTGGGAATGACAATCTTGTTTTGTGGATGTGGTTATTTTAAGGGAGACGTCAGCTCTTAGTGGGATAATTTATGAGGGGATAAACAATCACACATGCATGTGGACAAGAATAGTTTCTACGTTAACAGCTTGTTCGTATTGTTAAACTTGTATTTAAAGGTCTACTTGTCTCAATTTTGTTACTACAAACTTTCCAAAAGCCAATTTCAATTTTTTTCGAAAGGTTCATTGTCTTGGACTGGACGTTATTACTGCTGGAGTGAAATCTCAACGACTGTCTATTCAATACCAGTTACATATTCAAATTAGTTTAGAGTGTAAATTCATACATACGTTGTACCGTACTATTTATTTGTTTACTTGCAAACTAGGATGGAATTTTGACACAACTAATGCATTAGCAGATTAATAAATGCCATATTGAATAAAATTTCCCTGTAAATTAATATGATTGAAAATTATTCAATCACATTTAATAAAAATCATGAATAATTTTATGTACATATTATTGAGAGGATCCACCCAAATGAGAATCTTTCATTTATCCTTGATAACTTTTCATTGTGCTATTAGGTACAATGAATAAATGATGTAATGGTAATAGAAAATATTGATCTTAATAATCCAACCCATTCATTCATATTTCAAGGAATTAGAATACTAATGCTCACACAAACCTTTTAAGGAAATTTTAATCCCAATATTTTTTTTTCTAATCTGATCTTGAACTAAAAGATTCTCAATAGACCTTTCATGAGTCGGCAGCTTTTCTTTGGTAATGAATTAAAGGATAATTCTATGCCACCCAAAGCCTATGTGCTAGGCAAGCCTATATATATTCTACACAGGAGGGATGAATTGATCAAAAATAGATACACTTACTGTACACTTAATAGATTCTTGTATAAATACAAATATTTTTGTGTGTCACCAAAAAACATTAAGCAAGACCTAGCCACAATTTTTCAGAAGTTTAAAATTAATGAGAATTACTATACCATATGCTTAGCGTCAACGCCACACACGATTTTCTTCCAACTTATGAGCTTCTCGTACATATGAGTTATTATAAACGAATCACTACAATGTTTGAAATAGAAAAAACTGCACAAAAACTCTTCCCACCGATTTTAGAAATTTTTCAAAATTTTAAAAAATTCAAAACGGTTTTCACATCTGCATATTGAAAACTGTAATTATTATTGACGTTAATTCCATGTCCGTACATCGGAAAATAAAAAAGGTTTTTGTGGCGACAAGAAGAAATTTCCGACACCGTTCTGGGAATCCAATAGAGGGGCCAATAACTATGCAATTTCTCATTTTGAGCTATTTGGCGGGGCCCTAATGCGTCTATTTCAAAAAAATAGAAAGGGGGAACGGTTATAGATTTTTGGAGGGGTCGGCTCCCCCTATAGAGACACGTCTTTTAGAAAATGGATAATCTGTAAAAAAAAAATAGACGTTGTTTTATGTGGTAATACATACGTCTACAACATGATTGTAGATCATCTACTCGGGCTGTGGACGGGTGGAAAAATTTGAGGAAAATTGTAGACAATTTTCCAATATACCTTTTTTAAATAGACGCCTTCGGGCTCTCTATTTTTTTATTGTATAGATCCTCTTCCTTACGTTAATTCCATGTAACACTTAATAGATTCTTGTAGAAATGCACAATTTTTTTTGTATGCTTAGCTTCAACGCCACACACGATTGTCTTCCAACTTATCAGCGTCTCGCTCTCACTAGTTTATTACAAGGGAACCACCAAGATGCATAAAATTGAAAAAACATCGCGACTTGCGTATCATCTATAAAACCGAAGCATTTGTGGCGATAGAGTTCTTGGGACCAACACATTATATCGCTCCGCTCATAAAAAATGCCCTAGGAACTAAACTACATTAACTAGCACATTGAAGCAATTCTGAAGTAACGCTTTAAAATAGGAATAGGAATGTATACATACTAAAGTGTAATTAAAAAATTATGAATGAGAGGGCCTCTTTTGAGTGAGTAGTAAAACCCATTGCTAAAAAACAAATACAGTTTAAAATCAAGGCGTAAATCAAAGAGATGATACTACTACAATCCCATGCATACGTTCTGTGTGCATTTCCGACGAGCGTCAAAAGTGAAAGAATGAGGAACAGTCGTGAACTTTTAGTAAATAATTATCAGGAGACAAAATGAAGTGCTTCCTAGGACTCATAAAGATTCTCTCCATACTTAAACAATACTGCCCTAGTAAATACGCATCACATGAAAAATGCACTTGTTCTTTCGCCTGTCTGTACATGTATATCCCCTAAATACATACAAATTCAACGCAAACGTTAAACACATGAGGTATAGTTTGGATCCTCGGCTAACTCACATTTCGACAAAAATATATATGTTCCTCTTACTCAACTTTCCACTATCTTCAACTCATCACGCCTCATTAAATTTTAAACTGGGTAAAAAATGATCTCATTTCATCACCCTTAATTTGCACACAATCAACTCTTTTAATATTCATTTTCTTAATTAGTTATTTCGGCTCAAGCTGTACAAGCAACCAACCAGTTTGCAATCATGTCCTAATCTCATCATCGTTCCTTGTAGTAGCCACACATTCCAAATGTTCAGCATGTGCTAAAATATATTAAAATATACTGTAGAGAGTGTAAATAAGCGCGCATTATTATCCATAAGAATCATTTAGCAAGAAAAGTTGGGGGAAAAAATTTCACACATTTTGTAAAAAAAAAAAGAATTTATATTCTCTTAAACGTTATATGTTTGTGCAAATAAAAACATTTTTTGTACAGTATTTATGTGCACGTGTCCATGTACTTTAACACAAGAGCAATGTACGTTTGTATGCATATTAATAGGGTAAAATTGCTCGGATCAGCAAAATGACTTATTCTATATATTAGAAAGTCCACATAGTTCCTACAAGTATGCCTATGGAGATAAAGTAAATTATAATTACTCGAGGGAAAACAAGGGGAAGGCGGGAAAAAAATCGGGAATTCTTACATTTGTTATGTTTTAATTACTCAGAGGCTTACTAGCTCGCACTCCTTCAACAAGCAAATAATTATCGTGGTAAAATATAATGATGTACTTGATAATAGGAGAGAGACCTGCTGTAGTAAGTGAGTAGCATTTAAATGACCATAAGAGGATATTTCTGAATACATATACATAGTCAAATAGTAGGATTAGTTAGTAAAATGTATTAACTCATCTTGTCATGAATATTAATAATAATTCATAATTCGTTCAACCAATCCAATACTGAATAAAAAGGTTGCTGGGCTATTTGATTTTCTGATTTGTTCATTCACGCCTGTTATACCTCTATACCGTTGTTGTTCCGACGGTCCTGTCATTTTGAATGTGTGGTCAATATATAAATACAATGCAATGGGGTGAAATGCTCTCTAGTCCCTTATTCCTTCTAATAAATGCACATTGTGATCAAACATATTGAGCATCTTTTTTTCTCATAACATTATCACATTAATCATATGATGATCTTTCTCTCTTTCTCTCTCTGCTCAACGTTTCTTGGATGCATTAGGAATTTTAATGTTCCGCGTAATTATACAGTTTTAATCATTAGCTGTCATTTTACTCGAGCCTGCAACACCTTTTTTAAATTTTTCCTTTATAATCTTATCTTTCATCTCTGCAATGAGCCGTCATATAGTATAGTCCCAATCAATAGGCAAAATTACCATGTCGTTGCTGAATTGGTTTTTAATTACAACTTACACCTTAATTACATAAGCTCTTTCGGGGTTAAACACTTTGAGTACCAAATTTTTTCTACACTCCAAGTCAAGTCAATAATATACCATATATGTATGTTAATATATTTGCCAAAGTGTACAGATTTTCAGGTATTTTTTTAACATGCCAAGAGTAACACCCATATCTTTAGAAGAGATGAAGAAGATTACCTCATGGGATAATGATTATAGAAAATCCTGACTTGAGAGCAAATAGAATCAAGATTTCTTCTCTTTTTTTTAACTCTCCAAGATAAAAATAGTTTTAGAGGTTTTTGTCAAGTAAAAAAACTTTTACTTTTTTCTATCCTATAAAGGTCATCCATTTTACTTTAAACCGACGAATAACCTTAGACAGGTTAATTTTTAATCTGATGCTTATAAAAGTATAAGAAAAGTTCAAAAAAACCATTCAAGGCAATTATAATTGAGTGTGTTTGGATACAAAGCTGACTAAAAGCGTGGGAATTCATGGGATTATGTATTTTCCTTTGTTTTGTAAACGTAAAAAATCATGCATATTTGAGGTAAAAGATTTTTCTGTGACAACGTTTTGGAATTTGGTCAGTTTTATTGAATTGTACCTTATCTTGATATTTTTATTGTAAAATGACGGCAATAAATATTTTACAAAGGGATTTATGCATTAGAATTTAAGGCTATATTGTCAACACGCAAAGGTTTATTCGTAAATTAAATGCGCATTCAAATGAAACTGATAGGGTGGATCCTCACAGGTGCAATTAATATTAATATTAAACAGAATTTAAAATATTAACCTTTTTATCAGAGGTAAGCAACTCCCTTACATTTTACTTTTTCTAGTAGTTTAAGAAAAAAAGGATGTGAAAATTGTTGGAAATGTTAAAAGGCTGTATGAATTACACCCTAGGGCACATTAATAATTTCAGAATTGTTATTTAAACCAAATCTATGAGGTATACTTATCCAGGTGAGTTCCCACACGTTTTGTTTACAATAAACAACGTCGATTAGAGTACACTTTGCAGTAATAAATAAATAAACAATTTTTATATACCTTAAACTACGAGTATATACATAGCATGGTGAATAGGCTACAAATCATGAATATGGTAATACACTCGATATGGTCTCAAAACTCAATCTAAAGATGAGGGCTCTTATACATGACTTACTATATGATTCATCTCAACTGCTCCTATCAATTTATCCGTGAATAAGTAACGCATGCATTTCTTATAGTATTCACGATTATTTAGCCTTACCATACCTATAACCCTAATAATTTCCCCTTTAAATAAAACAAAGCTTGTAAATAATTACGACTGGTAAGTAAATTCATAGCATGTAGTACATATTACAGAAATTAATGCCCTGACAAATAGCCATTTCATTATGAATTGCAACAACATCGGGTGGATTTCTAGGTGTTTTACTAAAAGAGGGTGCAGCAATGAGTCAAGTAGGTATGAATTACACATATAAAGTATAAATTCATGGCTAACTCAGTTGTTCCTGTATGAATAATCGCAAATTATTTCATTTTTTAAAAATATCCTTATATTTATTCAATATTCATTGTATTTGATAAGGCTTGACCTGTCCATTGTTAATTGTAAAGTGAGAAATAACCCGTGAGTGCTAAAGTGACTTTTACTTTCCAATAATATAGTGTCATTGGAGTATTCCCGCTTTAGTCATTTGTTTCCATTTTAAGGTGTTTTTTAAAAATATGACACTCCTTACCATTATTACACTGAATAATGGCGGAGTAAGTTATCACCTGGCAATGCTAATTTATCAACCGTGCCTCAATAGCCATCGCTTTATATATATTTGATTTTTTTGTTTTGCTTTAAAAGCCCATTACACCAAAAATTGCATTTATTGTTACTATATTTGTTACGTACTAATTTGGCACCACCACCTGAAAAATTTCAAGTTCTAAAAAAATTAATGTTGCTTTTCAAGAAGCTTAAAACACTTTTAAAAGAAATACTACCCTAAAAAAATTTTAACACCTTTAAAAAATATTCATATAAATAACGTTGGAAGTGTTAATCTGTGGAGGATATTTACAAAGTAACATGTTTTATATAATATTGTAACTACTTAGCTACATGTAATGTAGACTCAAACGAGGCTGCGTAAGAACGAGAAAGCAAATACTAAACCAAAAGGAAAAAATCAACTGCAAGGGATATTTTCGCACACTTGCAAAAGTCAAATAGCGTAGGAGATACGTCTTGAGAGGTGACTCCTCTCCACTGCTGTATGAATTGACAAGTTAATTTGACGACATAACCAGCATCCACAGCACGTATGTAACCATACAGTTTGTTTGCTGGCAATCAAGGAAAAATTTCAATTTATCAAAACGTTTTCTCAATCCTCTACTTACAAGAATATACAGATACAACAAAGATAGAAAAATAGTTGTAGTAAATAGTTCGTGAGTTTGGCATAGCTCTTCTATTTGCATTTAATTATTGTTATTCGTAGTTTGAGCCGACAGCCGAACATGGCTGTACTTACTAAAAGTACACTCTGTATCCTATCCTATAGCTCATTCAAATGCAGATTTGCAGTTTGCATTTCCGCTCTTGGTTTTTCTTAACCATCCGAAAGGCTTTCACATTTCCCTTTCGTCAATATACAGAAAGAGAGAGAGAGAGAGACCAGAGATTTAACTATTTACTCCCTCGGTCCTCATGAACCTATACATAAAAAATACAAAGATAGACAGCTCTAATATATTATGTATGAGCAGCACAATAATTATTGTTAGCCATATCAGATTAGTCCCTAAGAGTTCACGTTAACATGATGGAATATCTATATAGCTTTGAGATACACATGAGGTCCGTAGCTTTTACTTGCTTAAGCAAGGAAGATTTTTTAAAATATTTTATCCTATTCAAACGTACTATACAGTGTCTACATATTTGATAATATGCTACTCATATCCCGTGTAAGATCTCTAAGGAAAAGGTGCTTAAGATTAAGCATGATCAGCGTGTTTGAACTTACACATTCAACGTATAAACGCAACTCAATGAATAAAACTATAACTTAATCCCTCTTTAACACTCCAATGAACTAAAAAATTCTATGTAGGAACTGAAGCTTGTAAAAATTTTGTTTACAAACAAATACATGGACGACAGTTATCATCAACGTACTGTTAAAGATACGAGTTTTTTTTCTCCGTTATGAGTTTTGCGTTGGTGCTATAATGCATAACCAAGTTTAGCCATTTGTAATAATTCATATAGCGAAAGCTAAGGCGCTTTTAATCATCAAAACAAAGCATGCAGGTGTTTATGGAGATGAAGAAGAGGCAGGAAGAATACAGATTGCAAAGTCACATCCATAGAGAATTTTTTTTCACACTTCAAGTCTGAAATTGTGATTTCATACAAGAACAACAAAACAAGCAGGCTGAAGTAGGGAAAAAGTAAAAAGGATATTTACTAAATGAAAGGAAGCAGAAAATAAAAAGGACAGAGACCAGACAGAAGAAGACAGGAGGGTGAGATTGTAAACCTGTGGAATATTATTGTTTGAGCTGATTCTTAAGTACACATTTATTAGGGAAGATAATGGAGGAGCCGTGAGGATTGCTGCCGACTTAATAGGTAGGAGAACAGAAATAACGTAATCATAAAATGTAAATGTATGTTAATGTACAAAACCCTCACTAAGATATGGTCATGGAGCTCACAACTTTTCCCTATCGTGTGTACACATGGTACATACATACATTGATATCATCTTTTGGCATTTAAATGATCCTCGGGTGTTTTAGCAATTTTTTTGACATAAGAAAATATTCAATAGATTGTATGTGTTTTTTTTCAAGTTGTTGTGTAGTAGCTTCTTCCGCCACAATTATCACCTCTATAGACTGTACGTTGTATCCTTCTCATAGTTCTCATACACTTTAAATAAAAAAACTTTCATCAAATTAACAACGTAAATATTCCTTTATAACTCAAAAGATACTGAAATTATGAAGCCACTACAGTTCCTATTGAAAAGACACATATTAACATATAATTCCTTTACAAGTCAATTCTTCTTAAGAACGTAACGTGCCCATATAGCACCAGCATGGAGCATCATCTCCATGTCCAACGATCATTTCCTGCATGTTCCTTGCATTCTTCCTTTTTACTTGTACCTTGTCATGTTTATCAACTCATATTTTTTGAGGGATTTTCACTCATTCTTGAAACGTCCATCCGAAAAAGCGCAACAGGTTGTTGTTCTTGCCTGTCATAAATTGTTACGAGACCTACGATGGAACATAAACCGTTGATTTTAACGTGCAGAAAATAGTGAATTACCTCATCCCTTAATAATGTTATTGTTGTGATACCTTCATTTCCTCTATCTGAACGTCAAGAAATGACTCATAAATTGGGAAATTGAATTTTATGTTATTTTCAAAGGATTCACTAGTAATTTATTGCTTTTCCAATTCTAAAACACCATGATGCCATCATAGTCATATGTAAGTGATATTGCGGGATAGTTCATCTGTCTCATTCCCCGCAATGGCTATGACAATGAGGATACCGCTAATGCATGGATGTGCTTATAATACATTAAAAATGTAATTTGCATTTTATTTTATTTTTTCTTCCCTATATTGTAATATACTAGAAGCATATTCTCACCATCCTTCAAATTGGTATGCATTGACTGTAGCTGTAGGATCATGTTACAGTGAGAGAAACAGGAATTATTCCTACACTTCAATTCATGGAGGACTCACATTATTCATAATTTGTAAATTGAAGTTAAAAAGATTGGATTATTTCATTTTTCACTTTTTCTTATGCAAACATATATTATTGAATTATGCATATTATATTCCATTAAGATTATTTTTTTCAACAGTTACTTCTCTGGCATATTCCTGATGAATTTGCAAAAAAGCTTCTACAAATCCCGTCGGCCCGTCAATATTATTTCGCATATGAAGAAATTATTATTATTGAAAGGAGAATTTTTTCATTTACCGTCAGCCGGTGGATGTTGGTTAGGTACTATGATATAGGCCTTCCGTGATCTGAAAAAATGCTTGGAAATCATTAAGACTAATGTAATTCTTGTGTGTGTGTGTGTGTGTGTGTGTGTGTGTGAGGATTTTCCTCTAAGTGATTTCATGATTGAAATTTATGTGACTCGTAGAAAATAATAACTTTGGTATTTAAGTTTCTTAATAGACATTTTCCAATGTGATAAATGCTTCATTCATGTATATCCTACCTAAAATTCGCATCGAGGGTATGAATTAATTCATTTATTGTTCTTTTCATATAGTTCCTCTGTATAGTAATTTCCTATACCCAAGCGCTACTGTACAGTTTACAAAGCTTTTAAAACGAAATTGGTAGGAATTAATGAAAAAACAGAGCGTATGTATTAAACCATGAGTAAATTTCTGCATAAAATCTTGTATATGTTGACTCATACTTGGATGTCATTTTTTTAAAAACTCTATGATAAGAAAGAAAAGAAGGTACATTAAAAATGTCAGAAAATTAGTCATTTTCAGGTAAAGGCTCAGAAGTTGCTTGTTTAACAGAGAAATTTGCCTGAGTAATAATTATTATTACTGTACAGGAAAAAAACTAGAAAATTTTTTAAATATTTTTTTTCATAAATTCAACATAGTACATGATACACCTGTCGAAGAACCTGTATGCCAAGGAAGATAAAATGAAGCCTTAAGGCTTAGGATTGGATTTGTGACAATAAAATGTAGGTGTAACAGGTGCTTGTACATATGGTTACCATGTAGAACATTTTACCAGAGGCACATTAAAATAAAGCATTGTTGAGAATATGAATGTTGCAATATTTGCATTTTTCAAAAATTACACTACCATATATTCCTCAGCTAAATAGGATTTAGTAGGCATCATATATAGAAAGTGAAAGAGATATGTGTTGGATTGACGTGATGTGAGGAATTTCTGATGACCTGATGACGGCTATTGTCTTGGGTATTTTTGGTGACCAGCAACATCAACTCTAAGTTACATAACATTGGTTATACGATGGAGTAAAGTCCATATGTAGCTAGCTATTTTTACATGTTAAATTCCAATGTGTCATCGACATTCAATTAACATTATCCTTTTGTAGAGGCTGAGACTCACATGAGTTTCTCAGGTAAATCTCACATCTCACTCAGCTCTTACAGTCCCAGTGTTTAACATACGATTCCAACTCATTAGATTATCTTGGAAAGGCCCTATGTTTTTCCTTATGTACATTTTTTATTGTGTCTATCAAACTTTGTATTGAGGACTAATGGTTGATTATATTTTATTGAATGTGATATGAAACACTGACAATGTACGTATAGAGCCATGTTGAAATGTAAACAGATGAGTTGGTCCTTTATTATTATTGTTTTTTTTTCATTGGTAATGTCAAGATTAGATGACTCGCAAGGAATGGGCCCACAAATTTTATGTAATCACTTGGATTAAATTGACAAGTCAACAACATTACAGCGTAATATGTATGCGCAATATACATAACTGTCCGTATCATCTGTTCCGTTTACTCCTGCCATTGTATATCATCATCTTTGAAATATATCATAATTTTTTTCACCTTGCCATCTTCGATAATGAGGTTGATATGACATGAGAAGTTGTCTCAAATTTTCTATTACAATTTGACTCATGTTGATTTTTTTCCATATTTAGATCCCTTGGGAAAACGAATTTGTATTGCTTGAAATCTAATCTCTATAAATGTGAGGTTAAATGCAGCATTTAAGTACATTAATGATGAGGCATTGAAGGATATTCATAATTGACGAAACCGCTGTCATTTTTTAAATCTCAACCATTTTCAAGTTCAAAGAGATTACAAGCACGGAGGCCTGCACTATTATTGTTGCAATTTAGAAAAAACTAGTTTCTGTAAATTTAAGCAGCAGTTTATTTATTTACTATATGCTAAGGATTTGGAAGTAATCGGATAGACTTTTTATATTTAATTGCATGAGTCATTTTTTCTCAAGTGCCTGTAAAAAGTGTTAACATATTGAATTAAAATTATTGTATAAAACAATTTCATTAAATTTCCTTAACTTACCTTGGTGAATTAGAAATACATTGAGTCAATTTTTCCCTTTATTATACGAACCTTTCAATTCCCAAATTCTTTCGATGAAATTATATGTTTGAGTGATTGGAATGTAATGGAAAATTTTGAGACTAATTTCTTTTGACGTTTTGCCTTTTTTTCTATCTCTCTCTCTCTCTCTCTAACTTTAGCAAAGTACTTCTCAGTTCCAAAAAAATATTTTGGCCTGCACGCTTAAAATAATTGTTATTGTTAAAATCCTTCACGATATTGTAGGTGTGAGGTATGTCTTGATATTTAGTAGAGTTTGTAGGGAATTGTAATTTCGTACTGTCTTCCACTTCTTCATAAAGACAGAAACACTGATGCATTCATTGGTCCGTACATATGATTAGTTTTGGCAGATGAGAGGAATGATTTGTGACGTGCCTTCAAGCTGCATAATATTTTTCTCCATCTTTTTTCTTTTATACGTGAACATTTTCAAGAGACAACAATAGATTTCTGCATTCACAACTCTCTTGATGTGTATCACAACTATGTCTTGTCTATACATATGGACCAGCAAATAAACAAATATCCTAGGTATTACTTATTAGTGATGTCTGCACTTTTCAAGTGTTGTAATTCCGAGAGAAAGAGAGAGAGAGAGATTCCTCAGACATTACGTAAGATTTATCAGAGAATTTTTGGCAGATGCTATTTTCCCATCGAGTCTTCTCTTGTCTTGAAAGGGAAGTGTTAGTAATATCCGTGGATATTTCAAATGCTGTATAATTATCCGCTTAATTGATACAACCACTTCCCTCTTCTTCTGTATTAATTGCCTTGATGCAATTCCATATTCATTCCGTGTCTTCGTAATGATACTCTGTCAACAAAGTTTAAGGATCACCAAAGTTATCATATCATCTTGAAATCTTCAAGATGCAGTATAAATGCAAATATATTTCTAGCTATGATTTGTGATCTCACCTATAGTGCTTTGATGCATATTGCAATCACAAATGTATAAATACTTCATATCTTATTCCTTATAACTCCCTATCACTTTCTGTATGTATACATATCTACTTCTATGGAGTATGGAGGTTAATGTGAACATGGGGACACCATGAGACTATGAATAAAATTATACTTGAAATTTCTCCCATTTTAGACACTAAAATGAGTTTTCGTGACAAAATATGATTTAACTGTTGAAAAGTCATTTTCTGCAATAAATCAAAGAATACACTTGTATCAATTATAAAATTTTATGGTTAATAGGTTAAATTTTCATAAATAATTCTCACCAGGAGGAAATCAACACAACAGTAAGTTATACAGTAATGTACTCATATTCATTTCCATAAGGGTTTTTTCTTAAAGAATTTTTGCCATCATTTTATCTCACTTGAATAGTTCTTTTTGTCATTTTGGCAAGCTTATTAAATTTTTGAATTAGAATCTTCTTCACCTTTTTGTGAAAGAGGAGATTTGGAAAAGTTATTTCCCAGTGGGGATTAATTATCCTATATAATTCCTGTGTAATATAATATTCATTTCCTAATACAAGATACTGTATCACATACGTGTATATGATTTTTGAGGACATCTATGAATGTTGAGCCCTTAATATTTTTTTTATTTCCTCGTGACTTATATTAACATTTCCAAATACACACACACACTTCACAGTTACGTTATTATTATTAGCACATACGTATATTATTCTCAGAGACGTAAACAGAACCGTAGGATTATTTGCATGGGAAAATTTAATAAAACGCACAATTATTAACCATTGCTAATTCGGATAAATGCTTTTAAAAGAGTTTCCGTATGTGACACAGTGGAATGTAGGGTTTTGAGAACAGCTAAAAAAACTTATTACGTTTACGAAAGATGATGCATTAAATTACATCAATTTAAATTCAAATGATAATAATCATGAATTAAAGGAGTAGAAATTAGCTAAAATCAAGTAAAAATTCCATGTAAATATATAGTAAAAGCCTACATGGGAAGATAATATTGTTCCTTCCAAAAGATATGAGTTTTAACAATTGGCTCATACCTTGGTTATTTGATATATATTAGAAAAAAATGTTTTACACATACACATATGAGCCATTAACACACGCGTAGATGCATAACTATTATGGCATAATAAAGCTGTCAAATCTAACCGTTGGTATTTTACATCTCATTAGAAACTTGAAACTACTCGGTACGAGCTGAAGATACGCTTAAAATCATAGAGTACATGTACAAATCGCGAGATATTCTCAAGTGCCCAAGCTCTCCAATGCTATTTAAATACTATACCGTTTGGTAAAAAAGGACTGACTGTGTGAGCAAGATATGAAATGTCATAAACGGGCAGTACATGAGCAGTTAAAAAGAAAATAAAAATTAATTCTTAGTTCCCTGTCTGTTCTCTGACTGAGTGAGTGAGAATTACACAACCATTCTACAATACTGTAACTTTAACTTTTAATTTACTATCTATGGCTCCTGGCATTTCCATTCCTAACAGTTAGATAATAATATGTATGTATCTATATAGCTTGATGAAATGAGTGACTATTGAGTACTACGGTGTGGAAGTATGCACGCCATTGGTAAAAAAATATGTCCTGACCTAATTACCATAGAGTGTATTTTAGATAGATATGATTCCTCAATAACTGCGAGTTCATCTCCTCATCCTAATTTATTAAACAAACAGACTCTATTGCATGATCTAGTGTGGTCCGCTAAATTATGAGAAGAAAACAATCAGACTGTCAAAAAAAAGGAATCTTCGTCAGTCAGTCAGTCGTATGCAGAATAAGATAAAGCCTATCATTCATAAAGAACTGGTCCTACGGGGTACGCAATATTTTTTGGTGCCAAAAGGCCCTTTGAGCATTGACCACCTCAGGAATTGCGGCATTTATTGGCATCCTCACAAAACTATATACTTATTTAACTTGTGAGGAGTTGTGAATGATTGCGTTAAATGTACAGTCTTACTATGGTTCAACACACGTATGATAATGATTGACTAGGATGTATTGAAATGTGGGGAATTTATGATGCGTACTTTGACCAAGTACTTTTCTCCTCCGCCCTTTGTTTTTAAGGTAGTACTAAACAAACTTTGATGTCCACGTCGAATGGATTCTTTATCATACAAAATATTATACAGACAAAGACACTGTATATTTCGTATCTACTATAACCTACACTGTAGGTGTAGGTCCCATAGGGAAGCGCATGGTTTCGGAGGAAGTCATCTATAATGATTGTATTGAGCTCAGAACGAATATTCCGACATGGGGAAATGTATTCCCATTGAATATGAACGGTAAGGATAGAGACGAAGCATGCATTTGAAGATTCTCTGCTTATGTTGTTCCTTCCCAAAGCCAATTATCGTCACGAAGAGGATGCACGCACATATGCATAACTACATACATACACATAAATACATACATATATATAGGCCATACTAGTCATATTCTTAACAATAATTATCAAGTATGATCTTCATTGAAGAATACACCACCACCCTAAGGTACATTCTCAGCTAAGCGCAAGTAGTCTACAAGTGGTTACAGATTATGTAATGGATTTGCATGTGGAATTTATTTTAATGTGACAAATATGGATTTGGATTAGTAATTAGTTACGTCTCACTTCTCAAGTGGAAAGTGTTCCTGAGAAAAATGTAACAGATTATTTACCACAAATTCTTCCCTTACAATGTTACGATAATGTAAATACATGGTAAATATATTGCGTAAACCTGGAAATATTATCCAAAGTTTGACAATTAATTTTCTGGTCTACCACAATTTCTGGCTAGCTTGGACAACATAAACATGCATTTAGTTGGAGGATGTTGTTTTTCTTATGGATTTTAAAGTAATTAGAAGTGCGTTCAAGTAAAATGTTTTTCCGCCATTTAGCAAAGGTCTTGAGGTACCAGCTATTTTTTATGTGATCATTTATTGATTTTTTTCCTATTATGTCATCATCACGTTGTTGACCTACCTATTTCAATTTTTTCGTTTTTTCAATTTCAAGCCATTCATCCTTTTTTCGTAAGGGTAGGTGTCTCATGTAGCTATTTCATTGATGTTTTTAACCATTTTTATTTCTTTATATTATTCTGAAACTTCTTGTAAAGGATGAGATAGTCAAAGGTATAAGTTTTTTCCATGTAACTTTGTATCATTTAAATACTTTTTACAAATCTATAGCAATGAGTAATAAACAATCCTTAGGGCTTGTCTCACGGTGAATTTCAAGATTAGCATTTTATCTAAAAGCTAGGGATATACATGGGTGAAGAAGCTACAGCAGATGCTCCTACACAAATACTACTACTTGCATGGGAGCAGGTTCAACTTTTTTAAACCAAAATGTTGACATTTGACAAGCAAATAAACGACGATGAAACCTTCAGCCTTGACTTTAAAAAATATTTGCAAACTTGTTTGCGAGAATAAGTATAAAAGACTTTTTTTGTCACACATTTATCTCTGAGTATTTTGCAAGCATTACCACATTGACGATGCACCTTCTTGTGGGCTCTTGAGAGAGCAGACGCATCTTCATCACCATTACCACATAGACACATCCTTTTGTCCATAAAACCATGTACATTGACGTAGTGTAAACAGGCTCATAAAAGATCAGAAGCACTTGTAAAATGCAATTTATTCCACATCATTTGTCTGATGTCATTTTTTTCAACTGTAAAATAAGAAACCATCATTTTTATAGAAATAATGTCTGGTTCCGCGTTCCAATCTTTTTTTCATCGTATTCTTTTATGCATATAATTTTTCTACTGTTTCATTTCCATTGATATGCACACATGGCTACGAATTCTAAAATATTTCTTCATTCATGCTCCGCGCGGCGTAAGAATCAAACAAAATTATCCGAAAAAAATGTCAAAAAATCACCTTTTAGTTTTTACTGGGTTCCGGCATGTGCATGTATGTATGAATACGTGACTATATGAAATGTATTGTTCAAACAGAAGAAAGTTATACAATTGAGTCAATTTATTAGTGCAACCTGTATTATTTGTATGCAGAGGGATTCTTTAAATGAATCACATAATATTGCAACAGTCCCTCAGTTCACAGCTTTAAAAAGTGAATGAAAATTTAAATTAATTATCATTTCCATACATGCATTCTTCAGCTTCATTAATGAATAATTCTAATCAAGCGACACGTTTTATTCAAGTGTAGCCAAAACATCTTCTGTATCTCTTGACTCACAATACTTTTACCGTATATTATTGTTGCTGTATTCTTGCATATCGTTTGAATATAGAAACGTTAAATATTAAAATTTTGGCTATGTAACCCTATACACACTTTGTACTGCTGCAGAGGCATATATAGGGATTTTAAGTGAAGAAGATGCGAGTACATAAGTATGATGCATCACCCTTACTTTCCCTTTCACATTCTCTCTCTTGTACCTAAACTGCCTATACTTTTACACTACTCTGACTTGTCTGAGTTTCTATACATAAAGCAGATATGAGTGCATGGAAATAGTAAAACCGTTTGAAGGTATTTACATTTGAGGAGAGTTCTATTGTGTAAGTACTATATAGTACTATATATATGTTGTGTATATTGTATATATGCAAGTTAATTATAACCTTTGCAACATACGGGCTTAATTTATGCTCGCAATGTTAATGTACAGACTGAATGAACTATTCTGAAATTGCAATCATGGTATTATATGGGTCTCTGAGAAGTGCATAGTGTTGAAGGGATTGGGCTGAGAGAGCATATTATTTTTATCAGGAGCGGAGTAGCGGTGGTCTATACGAGCATAATATCCAAATGGAAGGAACAAGGTAGAAAATGATTGAGGCTCAGAAAAAAAATACTAATTGCTTCGAAGGATTCAACTTGGTTAATCACTTATTGGCCTGTGCCTCCCCATACACATAAATTTTCAATTGACCCTTCTTTGCTGCTTGGATACGTGAGCCAGAGTTGCATTGTGAAATAATACAATTCCAAAGCCATAATTTTTTTTAGCATATATGTAGACACAGCGCAGTTGAATTTTCGAGCCATAGTTGGACTATTGATGCATCTCTTAAAGCTACCGCTACTCTCCTGTCTGGTTCAATTAATTGCTAAAGATTTGCATTCAGGTTTTCTTTTGAATATTTTCAATTTACAGGATCATCACTGATTGATTATATTTTTCTATAATGACGGGCTTTACCCTTTTAATATATTGATTCCGCTTTTCTCCCATTCTTTTTAAATTATGTCCTGAGTTCTCAGGACATCATCTGTAATAATACAGGAGCTGAACCTATTATTTCAAGACAAAGGTTTCTTATCAATGGCTGTCATATCAATTAAAAGAAACTACCGATAGGAACTGATATGGTGTGGGTTTGGAGAGAAAAAAATTGCTCAAGGTGCTGTAAGAAGGGTGACTTTTTCTTAGACATACTAAAATTATATATAGATACATACAGAAAGCTCTTCATAAATTTATCTTAATCGTCCTTTCAGTTTTCTCATAGTGGAGAAGCAGCAGGTCGGAATTAGCTGAACTCATTTGTAAAGCTAAACAATGATGTTAAACACAATATAATCTCGGACCATTCGAGAGTTTTGAATGATGTGGCAGGAGTTTAGAGTTGTCATCATATGAATACTGTGGAGTTTTTTTCTCTCCTATACATTAGTTTTATCCCTACTCTTCTACTTGGCACCACCACAGTACAATGACCATTTCATTTTCGATTATTCTAAATTACCTTGTCAAGTTGTCATCAAAACTTTTTGGGATGACAACAATGGTCCACCATGGCAGCGACAACATATTCAATTCTCGTAAAAGTTTGGAAAGCAGAGATACAACGGTGGGTATGATTTCTTCCCATAGACAATAATGTAGCTCATACGTTTTCTAGGGTCTCTACTCATCACTGTACTAACCAGATGAGAAAGCAATGAAGGAACGACAGATTTTAGTATGATGGAAGCTACATAAATAAATAAAATTGATTAATTGTCAGATTAAAAGAGGGAAGACGGGATTATTTACACAGCAATAGGTTGAGCTAATTTCTGGTGAAATCTTTTGCTAATTTTATGTGGCTATATTGGGCTACTCTATAGGAGTAGTAGCTAAATTATTAGTACATTACTATATGCAGAGATATTGGTAAATGAGGGTGTCTACACATACTTGCATGGTGTCTACATACTTATAATTATTATTATTACCGCAAGAACATTGCACTGTACTTGCTCAGACTCTCAGACTATAACTGTATAATAATTACAAATGATCATGATCCTGGCAAAGCTTTTGTGGAAATCTTCCCTTGGTATCACATTACAATTACTCCTTGTAACGCTAAGCACATTTTAATGTCCAATGTTATCCTGCTTTTTTTACATTACTAAAAGAATACCACGATGCTTGGTCAATTTATCAAGTTCTCCTCTCTCGTTAGTTTTAATGCTCCTCCTTACCCAAATTCATGATGCTTAACGTATATACATGTAGTTCAAGAAGCTATATGCGCTTAGAAACATTATTCAAGTTGGGGTTGTAAGCGAGAGGGCTAATTTTTGAAATCTTGACTAACAACGCTTTTTTTCACCACGACCATTCTTTATATTTATGCATGAGCCATGTAAATTATCCTTATCTAAAGTTACATAATTACTTGGAAGGGATGATGCCCTCCATGATCAAAATATCAATAAGAAGCAAAAGAGCAAGAGCAAGCAAGTCAATACATGGAGTAATAAATCGAGGAGTAGTGTTCATTGAGCATGGGTCATGTTATTGAAAGGGAGCAGCATTATTATAAGAGAACATACATTTAAAAAAAGGATCATACACATTATTAGTATTGGGAGTAACAATGGAATGTCAAGTAGAGTTTTGGTCAACGTTCATTACACACATGATTTGCAGTTTCTTTCATTTTTTCCTCTTACGTGACAATTGTTCAGCTTATATTTTAACTATACACTTAAAGGGCTGGTAGTATGTTAACTATATAATTTATGAGGATTTAGAAGGATATTAAAGGGGATCGCATGTCCACTTCCAATTTCCCCACACACAAACAAACTTTAGTATACAATGGGTCGTAGGTCGTAGGTGCTTCTCAAGAGCGTCCTTGAAAATTCGGCATAAAGTTGTGGGTCCTTTTATTATCATCATCATACTATTGATGAGTGTAGCTTATGACTGTAATTTTCACCCCAATAACCTAACAATAACAATGATCTTGACAACTGATGGTTAAACTGTCATTTCCGTAGGCTGTTAATATAGTGAGGATGAAAAAAACTTGGTAGCACCAATAATACTCGCCATTTACTACTCCCAGAAATGTAATGGTCATTACTAATGGAGATTAATTGATAACTAAACAGTATCTTCCTCCGGCGTGATGTAGTAAACATGTATTTTGTAAATTTTTACTGTCAAATAATGATCATACCTTGACCCATCCTTTGAACTATGTATAGTTGACAAGGGAGGATATTTTAATACTTGTAGGAATTTATAGTAAATCCTTTATTATAGACATGATTTTAATAAAGTAGCTCTCTAGAAGGAGCTCCCGTTGCGAAAACTTTCCCATAAGCTCTCATATGTCCTTTTTCAAGTGACATGGGAATGTTCCACTATTTCGTCACCCTTGTACATTGTAATGAATGGAAAGTATATGGGGATAACCGGATACCTTAACATTAATAATAATGTCTCCATTCACCTATATGAAAACAATTAATTGACAATGGGAAGAATTTATTAATTCCTTCAATCGTAGGTTTATAACTGTCAAAAAGACTCACCTCGTCCTTTACAAAACTGTGCCTGTCGAAAAAAGGACACAAATCAAATACCAATCAGTCTTCTCAAAGTTCTGTTTTCATGCATATGCTCCATCCCTTCTTTAAATTAGATCAGAGAGTCCCATTGTATTGGAAAGATCATTAGAGCAGCATGCAATAACCATCCTCATAATTTCTAACACACGATTCCTCACATACATTACGTATATATATACAGCCTTTCGCAATGCCCTAAATTCCAAATTCGCGAATTTCAAATCCATTTGATTTTAATATTGATAAAGGAAATGATACAGAAAAACAAATATAGGAAAGGTAAATGAAATCATTTGAATTTTTAATTGATAGGTTTTTCTTCTATACATGACCTTTTTTTATGTTTATCGTGCCCTCCCTAAATTATCTATACATATGTAGGATTGCAAAAAATAGTGAAAAATTAAGAAATAAAAAATACTCATCTAAAATAGATGATAAACTAATGAGATTGAAGTGGTGCAAGGGTTGGTGTAGGATGTAGAGTGAGATGAGATAGCATTAACACTGTTGCATCTATTTGGATTGAGGAGAGAATGAAAAAATCAGAGAGAAGGAAAAAAAATGTCTCTTAGTATTTTCAATGAATTGAAGGCTCTTCGTTCCCATGTGGAATTATTCAAGTGATATTTATGTACAGATTATGATTAGCCTATGGTGTATAAGTCATCACCTTGGACATTGCTTGGTCAATGGATTGTTTATGAGGTTATACGTCTCCCTATAGTTATGTACAATCACGAATTTTATTTTTCTGAATCCTTTGTAAACGTACACGATCAACTCTCATAGAAAAATCACATATAAAAAGAAAAATGCTAGAATGATTGTAAGTATGAAGAGATTTGAATGTATTTGAAAAAAACGAGATCATATTTTTTAAGAATATACAAATTCCATACATAGTTAAAGTTCTATTGATAAATGCTCTTGATGGAAACATCACTATTAGTTTAAAACTAAGGCTGACTCGGGGCTCTTTAGGTGGTGCGTTCCTCATAATCATACAACAATTCTAGGTAATAAAGTTGAGAGCACAGGGAGTGAAGTAATTGAAATATTGAATTTTTATTTCACATCACCTTTCATTACCATTGACTAAAATGTAGTACATATAAATACGGAGGTAAAATCTACATGAGAATTCTCTTCAACAATGGTTTACAACAAGTTACAAGAATAATTGTTATTATATTTTTCAATGTATGTATAATATATAAGACTCGGCAAAAGGTTCAATTTGCTGGGGTCAGCCTAACCTTCAACGACCTCGACCTGTTTACTCTTCCAAAATGTAATTGCTTGTCTTGTATTTTTGTTCAATGGAGCCATCACGAATTCTTTTCCAAAAGATAATCTTTCAAATCTGCTTCAATTTTCTGCCTTTATTTTCCCCCTCTATCCACAAGTATAACGGTTTAAATAAGTATTTTTTTCTATATTGTTGGGATTTTGTTTTGCATTTTTTTAGTATACTAAAATACCATTTGCTTATGTAGGTATACAAGTTAGGAATATAACTTGTAAAATGTAAGGAGATATTGTAAAAATTTAATTTAAAATTTAATCTTGAAATTATTTTTAATAATTATAAAGCGAATGCTTCATTTGGAAAAATTAATCTAGCCAAGCTATATAATTTACACATATAATTTTAGGAAGTTGGGAAGAAAATTTGGAGCAATATGATAATTTTAATAAACGTTTGGTATCTAAGAAATAGTAAGAATTCCTTATGCATATGAGAATATAATATATACTTTTCGTAAGCATCTCTCACTGCAGGTGGTAGAACTTTATGGAAGAATGGAATGTAAAGGAGTTTGAATTACAGTGTGAAGACTTTGTTAGGCTCTTAAAACAATTTAAAAGTCAAGAGTCAAGGGATCTCTGTCTTAAATTACGTTTACTGTATTTCCCATTATTCCCTATGGTGTTAGAGAATAAAGTCACGTTTTTCTTCATTGCATTCATTTTGCAGAATTTGGCAGGAGCAGGAGCATTGAATTTGTAACAGAGTCAAATGGCATACAGTTTTTTCATTTGTACTTGATGTAATTTCAAATAGGAGGATCAATCCAATAGTTTTTTTATTGTTTTAATTTATCTTGTCCTCCTACTCCTCTCTTATCTTCCACATTTTTCTGACACATAGGTAGTAATTACAGTATTAGCTCATTACTCATCCGCCAAAAATCCATGTATAATTGCAAAAGCTAAAAAGATTATCTAATTCCCCTTTAATGAACATTCTTTGTAAGGATTAGAGTAAGGGCAACTGGGAGAGTCCCTAGTTTTGTACAGATGCACCACTTTTCTCTCATATGTATATTAATTATACTGATGAATTTGAAGGGCACGCTCCTTTTCTGGGTTTGAGGAAATTCTGCCATGTTTCATATGCATTTCTTGAAAATTTATCTCATCTATTTTCTAAATCTAGTCTTACCTTAACCTCTGATACAATGATACAAATATAGAAATATAGAGTGGATTTTTCAACCCTCCAACTAATTTACTGCATCTGTCACTCTCTCTAATGGGCTCCTTTGACTTTTTAAAGGATGTTTTCCTTCTTTATTTTAGCTTCAAATCCATAAGAAAAAATGAAGGAAGAAAAATGGAAATACGCTCTCAAAATGAATACTCGAAGCAGCAGCACATTTTATGGAAGTGATGTGAGTCAATTACATTCTGTCAATTACTACAAGGGTCCTCATTACAACAAGGTTCGACACTGTTCCTATCACTTTAAAACTGTAAACACAATAACATATTTCTCTTGCAGCACTCACTACCAGTGATGTTACAGGGACACATTAACCGTCTTTTTTGACTGGACTTTGCTCACAGTACACGTCCAGATGGTAATCTTTTCCAATGTATTTTTTATTACCAATATAAAATAAATACAAAAAGAAACCAAATCAAATGCAATAATGAGCACGAAGCTATCAATAATGTATGCAAAATAAAAGCAGGGCATTGAAAATTCTTGTAATATCTCTCTTATCTTGGCAATAAGATAAGAAAGAAAGATCCGGAAGTTTCTTCTACCTACATGTCTTACTCCAAAATTTATTACCATTGCAATAACAAGGTATTTTTATTATTAAAAATCAGCAGGAATATTTTGACTAGGAAAACTAAAATTAAAAGGCAAACTCAAAGAGGTGCCAAATGCGGAAGGATGTTCTAAGGATGTTCTAAGGATGTTCTAAGGATGTGTGACCATGAGAGAAAATGCACTCCCCAAAAAAGGTCTTATTACAAATTCCGAAAATTTTCTTTAAAAAATTCAAGTCATGAAGACCAGAGAAAATGGATTATTATTGCAGGAGTATAGTATAATGTATTCAAAGATTTAATTAAATTTTTTTATCCTTCCCTACTACACAAACAATTGGAAGTTTAAGGAGAAGGTGATACTAATAAAGGTATGGATACATACTACTAAATGACTTGATATCATGTTGAACATGGTCTACCTGAGAAAACTACAAATTTTGGTGTTTAATGCCGCCAGCGTGAAAGCGATAGGATGTTGATTTTTACGAGTAGTGAACTTGTCAACACATGAAATGTAATGTATAACAAAAAAAATTGATTTCATTGCACTATACATACTATAGGAAGAAGGGATACACCATGTCACCATGTATTTACTTACTCTAGAGAGAATATCCGTAAATTTTTCCTTTGACATTTCGTGTATATGAAACTGTGAACTAAAGTGAATTGTATTTTGGTAAATAAAATTACTTTTATTACAGCCATATAATATTGGAGCTTTTAGTATGGGCAAGAAAGTTGATTAAAAAGCATGAGGGAATATAATCCGACAGAACTAATGAAGATGACTGGGTGACCTCGTTAATCAGATATTAAATTTGATCAATCTAACAACAACTTTAATATGTAAAGTACAAAAATATACCATAGCATCAACTCGTACAATAAACTTCTTCTCTCTTTCATTTAAAAACATATCCGTTTAGTATATTTATGTGTATGGCCTTGCCTCAAACACTATAACTTGAGCTTTTTTATTCTTGAAAAAAAAAACTCAACAATGAACAAGTACAAAATTGTATTTTTCAAGATGCACGTTGTGTTGTAAAGGAAAAGGAAGAAGAATACCTTGAAATGTAGATAACATATTGGAGATAATAAATTAATGATAGCCTTATATTAGGATGATTCCACGTTGTCATCCTAGGTCCCATCCACTTCTTAATAAAGTAATATCCTGGGAATTTCTTATTGCTCATCATCAGGTCGGTCGTCGGTGAAATAAAAAGTGAAAAATACAGGAAAAATTCTTACTCCTCAAAAGGACCTGAACAAGTTCCTATTTTTCCTCCATCATTAATGTATTTTATTTTTCCTTTGAAAAGGAAATGTGCGGACGGAGCACCTTCCTACCCTTCGTCTGCGCATGCATTTTTTCAGATCCGACAATTACCAAGATTTCATTGACTATTTACTATATATCAGGGAGCTTAGAGATAAAAGCTGCGTCATTTATAAGTGAAGGCGACATTTCCTGATCTGTTTGAGCGTATTGTTGACAAGTTTTTCTCATCAGTTAATTTTTTCCACAGCTTTCCACATTTTAAAACCTAAAACATTATCTGATGCAATAATGTTGTGGTCAAATTATCAAAATCGTAGTGTCGACATGTTATTGTTTAAGGAAGATGGATAAGACTCTAGCATATCTCTGGTCACCTTTGGATAATGATCATTATATACAACACTTGTGCTCAAATAACACGTAATCGTTGACCTATCACATAATATCACATCATCAATGAAGTCTCACGAAGCTCTTCTTTAGTTAATAACAATTTACTATTAACAAATATTTTCCCGCAAAAATTAAATGCAATTATGAAACTAAAATGCGTGCCGACAATGAAATGCACGGTAGGTATGCTTTCTTTGATAAAATCAACAAAGTTCGAGAAAAAAAGATACAATGGTCTCCTATTCTAATCACCATATATGGTTGTGTGTCCAAAATTGCCATTTGAGCTTAATCTGTAGAGTCAGGGTATACTCACAAATGTATAAATGGTGTATGAACAAGCCCATCCTTCTGAATCTTGCCCAAACTATTTTTATTGTACCTGTTTAGTCACAACCTGTGGAGTGTTTTGTAATCAAATTGTACATACATTTAGCCATAAAAATTTTTTGTACAAATATTAAAATGGCATGGAAAATTATATTTAAAACTTTAGCTATATGCACTATATATCATCTAATTTATTACTAAATTTGGATTCACCCTGAATCCAAATTAATCAATAGGATCTTTCATGGTCTTTGAATTCTTCTCACAGTTCAGTCTTTCTTCATAGTTAAGGCTATTTCAAGAACGGAGGTATACACGGGGCATGTTCAAAGATAGACATTTCTTTTGAAATCAAAGGCATAGATGAGAATTTGATAAGTAGATGTGTAATTATGTTCACCTTATTCCATAATTAGGAGAAAATTATCAGAAACTTGAAAAAATTAGCATTATTTCCATAGTATTAATGTTACTGTAATTATAGCATGTATAACTTATATTATTCATAATGCGTATAGGTATAGAATTTTGCAAGCCGCAACAACACGGATTCTATTGTAATAAGATTCTTTTTTTTTGTGAGCATACTTTACTTCCCATTGGCTTTAATAACATGCAGGCTGCAAACAACAGAGCTTCCTTAAACATTCAATGACATAATTATGAAAAGCAAGAAATTAATCAATAAAAGGTAGCATAAAGTGTAATTTACCTTAATGAGGAATGCTACTCAAAAGTAAACGTCTTTTCACATATCGTGACCATAATATGACATTTCCAATCTTGCCTCATGTCATAAATCAAGAGGAAGAAGAGACGTAAAACAAGATATAGAATATCAAAAAAACCCTATACAATACAATACATTTTTCATATGAGCAGTAAATTATCTCAAACAAAGGGAAAATGTCAATGCTTTTATTTCATGAAGACAGGATGTATGTTAATGTATCGCGATCCCCTTGTAATGTCACTGTATACCCCATGGAAGATGCAATGAATTAATCTTGTAATGACAGGCACCAAAGGGACTCACAATTAGTGCAGCGGCTACTCTTTTAAAATTATAGGACTAGTCTCAAGATTTATAATCATTTCAGCACCCATAATAATCAAGGACAAGGTAAATTTATGAGTTTCTCTGATTTTTTTCCAATTATCTACACAGCAGAGTTTGAAATTGCTCTCCCGGAAACAACAAGATACATAAAAGTTACTGTATTTTTCTCATTAAATCTCATAAACACACGGTGGAAAGATGTGCTTTCATTGTACACGGGGTTTTATGTATGTCCTAATATTTTAAGTACAATTCCTACATGAATGTATTGGACGTAAGTTGCTGGTAAATAAATTCCACCTATTTACATACTATTGTAGGAACCTTTGGCTCTGAACGACATTGGTGAACTTGAAAGGTTCCCCGCAATTAGTATAAACTACCAAGAAGGGCTACTACTACCTGGTGATCTAATATGCAGTAAATAATTTTTTTACAAATATTATGACATGGGAGCAAAAACTGTAACAATAGAAATTACAAGATCAATGTCAACTACTAGTAAAATTGGTAGTGGTTCTCAGAGAAGTTACAACCCCGATTTCATTGGATTAATTGGTTATAGCTTCTGTAACAATTTTGTGACTCAATGTTCATGAATTTGTTTTTGTATTAACATGGAACATTGGTTTACAATCTGTTAGATAAAAAACGTGTAGGTTATATTTTGTAGCAATCTTTAATTCTGTACAAGTATATGATGAGCAATAATAATATTGTAAAGTATGGTATTTTTAATTCTGTCTTCTCTGACATTGTAAATCACAACCTTTGAGAGTAACAATGGAGTGAGTGAGGACGAGAGAAAAACCTTTAAAAATGATATTTGAAGGTTCAAAAAATTTTAAAGTACTGTACTAAAAATTTAATTACAATAATTTGATAGAAAGGAAGAAGCAACTGCATAATGTAAATAACCTGCTTCTCACTTATTAGTTGGATGTATCCATATAATACTTGGAACTTGGAACAAATGTATTGAATATTAATTGCTGTTTTTCCTCAAGTGAGCACATTGTTCTTAAAAAATATCAACTTTGCTATCACGAAATTCTAATATAATTATCCATGTTGTAATTGTTGCGAGCGAACATTAATCTGTGGACTCCATCATTAGTCGGATTCTTTAACGTGTGTGTCATGGTAGAGTAATGGATGCATTCAGGCATATTACACATGTACATGGATGGAAATTATGTTGTTTGAAGAGGCAAATTGGTAACCAGCAGGAGTAGTTCCTTGTTGACAAAAGTTTCTTGGTTACCTAAGTGAAGATGATTCTGCTGTATAGAAAGAGGTGCAAGTAGTGCTTTGAGATGATATGAATTCTAATTTAGTTTTTCTCCCTTGAAGTATGGCAGATATAGAAGAGAGATGAGAGAAGAGTGTGCAAGGTCAATTCCTTTCAAGTTTTAAAATTATTCCGATCAAGACTGTTGTTCAAGAGGTGTACACTATATATACTATTTTGCACGTAATTAAGGTCAGGATAAATAATACAATATTTTATAAAAATAATAGAAACTTGAAAGGCCTGGACTGGACTGATTGCTCACGTTTTTGTTTTAGTAGCTGGGAGGGAGAAGAAACCCGTTGTCTACACTTTCGCATAAATGACGATGACACATTTAAGTTTGAAGAAGCCTCATTATGAATATTTGCGTGCCAAAAAAGAAGGAAGATATTCTTTTGCTCATGTAAATTAACCCGATTAGCATTAATTGGTTCTAGCAGTTGGCATTGAAGATAACTTACATACGTAATGCATAATTATATGCAGCAACAAATATCTGTAAACCTATGCATGCAACCTGAGAGACGTGACTTGTGGTGTGATTGTATGATAGCAACTTATTTATCTTTGAAATCTGCAGAAACAATAGCAACAATGAGTGAGTGGAACTATATTTATTTGACTCAGGCAGGTTTCACTAAAAATAAAAACTATCATTGTTTTTTACATTCTTTCCACACGCGATCGAAAATAGGTCTACACTTGATACGACCTCTAAGTTTAGCACAGAGTAGGAACATTCCGGAAAGCTTTCTGTGCAAAGAATAAACTTCTCTGGTGGAGGGCATAATCTTTCATTTGCCATGACAGGTACACGTTCCTGAATTCTGGAGGTTAAGTTTTGGTTACCAAAATCGTATGCCTCATCTCCTACACGGAAAGATTCTCCTAATAACACGACAGTATCCACGTGAGCGTTTTCCATCGCCTGAAATAATCAATAATGTGAGATTAAATATATAATATCGATACATCAAACTTGTTTAATGAAGACTGTGATTTTTTCCCATTTTAACCTTTGACTCGTATCCGCTGAGAAATCCTATACTCCTAGAATACTCTAGCACCATTTTACGATCATTGTCTGCAGCATCTCTAAGTATCATCAAATATTTGTCGACAAACTCTTGACTGTAGTCTCGCGATGTCGCGATGCACCAAAATCAAGTAGACCAACCTATAAATTGATTTAGTAGATGATACGCAAGAGTGTGAAGGCTAGAACACTACTTACCTCAGTACATTCTATAATCAATATGCATTAACACGCTATAACCTATAACTACACCGTGGGAAATGTTTTGCACATCTCCTTTGTTTCGACATTATAAAGAAAATTTGACAGATTCGAATCCGTTTGCATAAACTTGAATTCAAATAATTCACGGAAGAATAAATCCAGAAGTAGGTGAGAAATGCTATCTCTAGTTTCCTTATCTAGATTCCCAACTTTGAAAATTGGACGACGTACATTAAAAGTATTTTGTGTAACAACCTGTCACGCTTTAGTAATTCATTATTTCCTGATTAATCGCATTTATTTTAAAATTATTAATGTTGGCGCTTTTACTAAATATCAAACCATACATACGATTTTGGTCAAAATGTTCTTTTACTGAAAAAATCCATGCTTGCAGTTGTGAGTACCTAGCTGCCTTTCGGAATCGCCTTGCCTGCGATGGCTAATTGAAAAAATCTTAGAATGGAATAAGTACACATGAAACAAATTTTACAGGAACCGCAAAAACTGATTTCTTAAAAAAACGAATTTTCCCAGGCCAATTGCATTAGTGTATGATGTAAGTACATATCACCCCTATGGTTAATGTGGCAAAAGGTCCTCGAATAATACTAACGTATTTTTTAATGAAGCGATTTTTCAAAATTCGGGATTTTTGATTCTGCACTCTTCAATAGTGTTATTACCGTATAGTTGTTTGAAATGGTATCATTGGCACAACTTTTCTGTTTATAAAAGCGATGGTTCCAGAAAATATTTACTTACATTTTCTGAAGTGTAACTACAACTCCTAATGTGCAAACGCATTTTCTAAAGTATAACTGCATTTATAATGGAATTTGGTATAATGTGCACACTACCTATTTTTAAAGTGCAATAACATGCACTCTACAATCATGGTTCTTCAAATCTTCAATGACTTGGCATGAATGTAATGGTCTAGCCTGCTTAAAACTGCTGAGTCGTTTTCAGCAAATGGCCAGTTAATTAGAGAATCTCTTTGACGAGAAGGTGTCTATAGAATTACAAAAGCAGCCTGATAATGTAACACATTTTACCAAAGGAAAATACGGATGCTAATTTTAGGAAATTATTGTTGTGGCAGCAGAAAAGCTAGTTAATTAATGTATGTGGCAAGGCTTGAGGTTTCGTTTTCGTACGTCAATATGAATGCAAATTTTCAAGTCTCTGAAGCGCTTTCTTTGTTTGCTAGGAAAGAATGACCGACTTATCTAAAAACAATTATCAAATATTGTAAACATAACATTCCGATAAATTTTAATACTTCAATAGTATGTACTTCTGTATTTTATAAATATCAATATTCCCCCATGCGGAGATTAGGGTGAATATAATCTATAGTTCAGACAGTTACAGCTACGAAGGAGCTGCTTCATTGAAAACTATTTCATTTCCAACTAAAAATAATTGTTTCTGGAACCTTTCCCCGATTTTATAATTGTTTGAGCATGCTACAACGGAAAACCCAAAGACATGTTTGATGGGTTCTTTAAAAACAGTCAGACGTTTTTTTCTTAACTGAGATGCACTTAAAGCTGGTAGCTCTCACTACTTATCACAGTACTAGCACTTTTGGCTGATTTCTGGAAACGTGGGATAAAGGTAAATTCTTCAGAATGTTTACGAAAAATACCAAAGGCGTCGGAGCTGTTCACTAAAATAGGCTTAGTGTTTCCAGAGTCAATAATATCTTTAACGGTTGCACCTTTGACTAAATTTTTATTAGTAGTAGATGATACTGATACCTCTCTTAAGTATTTACCCGAACGATATTCTTGTCTCTCTTTTTGATCTTCCTCTGTATCCGTGTGCTTACTACTCCCTACTAACACCCGTTTTCGTTGAAATATTTCATGTACATCGCGTAAAGCGAGATTCCAATGATGATCAAAGGCCACAACCCACGGTGTACAAAATCCTCGAATGCCAGTAACATTCCGCGTCCAAACTTTCACTCTCCAATTATTTTTTTTCGCTTCCCGAATCCCACTCAAAGGTCCTTGAACGTCGTCCATAACTGTCAACACATTTGGGTGCTGTTTTGATGGTCTGTACACAGGCATTTGATGCGGTAAAAACTTTCTTCCTGGCATAGGATAGACAGGATCTGATAAGGAAGATGGTTTTGAATCACCCACAGCATCTGTTTTACCCTTGGAAAATTCTTCAACTAAAGTTTTAAGATCCTTTTTAGGTCGTTGATTTAACATCAAATTAGACTTTTTAATGGGGGCTTTAGTTGGATCCGGTTTTGCCTTCTCAAGCTCATACACATGCAAATACTTAGGGCTGTCATTTTTGAATCCCTGTAACGCTTTTTGCTCACAGTGCAAGGCAATTAGTAGGTTGAATTGAGAGCTTGATCAATCTACCAAACTTTCCAGGTCAGTGTTAGAATCTGAACTACTGCTGTTTTCGTCCACAGTCAAAGAACTATCCGAATATCCGAACTTCCCGATTTCTTATCCACCCCGAAACTTTTGACAGCACCAGTTTTAATTTTAGTGTCAACCGCCGCGCGCCGTCGACAGCCAACCAGCTCGCCGAGTCTGGAGCATAAAAAAGCAAATTAATTTTCTGTTCCACCGACTTGTTTTCAAAAAATCTTTCATTTATGTCAAGTACATCCCACAATCAATTTAACAGTGTCTTAAAATAAATTTACCCTCTGGTTCCATTTTAACAACAAACATGTAATAAATCTAGTTCATTCCCCATTTGCAGTTTTCGATTATCGTCATATATACACAACAGAATAAGTAAATTACCCAGACGACGATAACTAATGTTCGAAATGACAACTACTACATCCACGTTGACAATTTTTCACATTAGAGTGATTTCTCTCCCATTTAAATGATTTTTCAATGAACTTGTGAACTGGCCTAAAGTAAACGAACATTTTATTTTCAATAATACAGAAAACAGTTCATGCGTGACATTGTGGAACGCGTTTGAGAAAAGAGATTCAATAATCCTGGAAAAAATATAATTTACTGACATACTGACACTGTGCGACTGTGCGACACAAACTGACTACATAAATACACACTAGTCAGTGGATTGGGAATGGATACTGCCCGCACGATTCAATTGCTACAGGAAATCATACTACGTTGTAGCAAACTACGGCATATTGCACTTGAAACCATAGCT